>OZ037767.1:32270627-32418041 GCA_964035545.1 Bugula neritina
CTAGAGTAGTACACAGTACACTAGAGTAGTACACAGTACACTAGAGTAGTACACAGTACACTAGAGTAGTACACAGTACACTAGAGTAGTACACAGTACACTAGAGTAATACACAGTACACTAGAGTAGTACACAGTACACTAGAGTAATACACAGTACACTAGAGTAGTACACAGTACACTAGAGTAGTACACAGTACACTAGGGAGTTAGCCCCAGAACAAATACTGCACACAGAAGATTTGTAGAGCCACCTTTAACCCACCCTAACTAGAAGTAAGTAGTGCCTCTGCACAATGCTTGTCTCATGATCAAACCACGCCCCCTTCCTGACAAAACTGAGATACGGTGGACTGTGTTACGCACTCGTTACGTAGATCTCCTAACCCCTCATTCACACTTACCGTATCTTACGCCGTAACAGCAAAAATAAAATGGCGACGCTGTTGCATTTTGTCAACGGGTGTTCACACATTGCCGTAAAAGTACAATGCATGACGTTGAGCTGTGACCAATCATAATAAAGCCAACTCTTGTCTGCGGTGATTTGAGCGCCTTTGAATATTATTTACAAATTATTCGCAACATTCTTATCAAAAGATGTTATATAAATGCTATTTACTAAATAAAAGCAATTACATGAAAAGAATCTTTTTTTAAATATATTCGTTTTTAAAATAATTGTGCAAACTAATTTAAATAATGAATATTTAAGCCGTCCAAATCATTTTTAAGTTTTTGGTTTGCTTGATTTTGTGATTAAGGAAAGCTAAATTTTTAAGCTGAGTTTAATTCAAACAAGCCAGATAAAGATATTTTAATTTTTTAAAACTTTTAAATTGGTTAAATTAAATCAAAAATAAGCAATTAAAATAAACTAGCGAAAATGTTCTTTAAATTTTAGTACCAGATCAACTCTACCCAATAGGAGCCCGCCGTGATTTTTTGAATCAAGCACTGCTTGATCAACGCCGCAACGTATACCGGAGTACGATTTAGCCCGGATGTTAACAAAAATGGCTGAAATTTGCTGTTACCGGTAAGTGTGAATAGGGGGGTTACCGTTACATTGACTAGCACAGAACAAACCATCCAATCAGCATGCATGTTTATAACTGGAAGCAGAGATATATGTAATAGCCACCAACTGACCAATTAGAAGCATACATCACAGAGTTATTCCCCCAATAAACACCTAAGTCACTGCAGAGAGCAGAGTAGTCATTGCAGAGAGCAGAGTAGTCACTGCAGAGAGTAGAGTAGTCACTGCAGAGAGTAGTCACTGCAGAGAGTAGTCACTGCAGAGAGTAGTTACTGCTGAGAGTAGTCACTGCAGAGAGCAGAGTAGTCACTGCAGAGAGTAGAGTAGTCACTGCAGAGAGTAGAGTAGTAACTGCAGAGAGTAGTAACTGCAGAGAGTAGTAACTGCAGAGAGTAGTCACTGCAGAGAGCAGTCACTGCAGAGAGTAGTTACTGCTGAGAGTAGTCACTGCAGAGAGCAGAGTAGTCACTGCAGAGAGTAGAGTAGTCACTGCAGAGAGTAGAGTAGTAACTGCAGAGAGTAGTAACTGCAGAGAGTAGTAACTGCAGAGAGTAGTCACTGCAGAGAGCAGAGTAGTCACTGCAGAGAGTAGAGTAGTAACTGCAGAGAGTAGAGTAGTCACTGCAGAGAGTAGTCACTGCAGAGAGTAGAGTAGTAACTGCAGAGAGTAGTTACTGCAGAGAGTAGTTACTGCAGAGAGTAGTCACTGCAGAGAGTAGTTACTGCAGAGAGTAGTCATTGCAGAGAGTAGTAACTGCAGAGAGCAGACTAGTCACTGCTGAGAGTAGTCACTGCAGAGAGCAGAGTAGTCACTGCAGAGAGTAGTAACTGCAGAGAGTAGTCACTGCAGAGAGTAGTCACTGCAGAGAGTAGAATAACTGGTAACTCATCTAGTTATTATATACTCAAAGTTAGAACACGGCAGCTAGTAAACTCCACCCACACACAAACATGTTAGTCTTATTATGTAACAGAGACAAACACTGAGCAGCGGACACTAGGGTTATCTTCCCTTACATCACACACACATCTCTACTGTTATATCAATAGAGCAATGTAGCATTAGAGAGTAGAGATAGTGTGATGTGAAAGTAGACAAATCACACAGTAACATTGCAAGGTAAGAAGGTTCACCCAATTCTCGTCACCACTATACTTACTCTGCTCATTTCGATCTAAAAATTTACTTTAAAATATTAGCTGTAGAAATGGCCACAAACAACGTGTCACCATTTGCTGATATAAAGTCACTCTTATACCTGATATATCAGACACCTCTTATACCTGATATATCAGACACCTCTTATACCTGATATATCAGACACATGTTATACCTGATATATCAGACACATCTAATAGCTGATATATCAGACACATCTTATACCTGATATATTAGACACATCTTATACCTGATATATCAGACACATCTTATACCTGATATATCAGACACATGTTATACCTGATATATCAGACACACCTTATACCTGATATATCAGACACATCTTATAGCTGATATATCAGACACTTCTTATACCTGATATATCAGACACATCTTATAGCTGATATATCAGACACATCTTATACCTGATATATCAGACACATCTTATACCTGATATATCAGACACATCTTATAGCTGATATATCAGACACATGTTATACCTGATATATCAGACACATCTTATACCTGATATATTAGACACATCTTATAGCTGATATATCAGACACATGTTATACCTGATATATCAGACACATCTAATAGCTGATATATCAGACACATCTTATAGCTGATACATCAGACACATGTTATACCTGATACATCAGACACATCTTATACCTGATATATCAGACACATCTTATACCTGATATATCCGACACATCTTATACCTGATATATCAGACACATCTTATACCTGATATATCAGACACATCTTATACCTGATATATCAGACACATCTTATACCTGATATATCCGACACTTCTTATACCTGATGGAACAGATACTTGTTAGAATGTAGAGCTGAATGAAGAGCATTTACCAGGCTGTAAGACTAACATCTACCAAACTAATGAGCGTAGTGAGAGATGATGCCTTCCCTAGGAGTGTAGGTAGTGAAAGTGTACAGGGGTGTAGGTAGTGAAAGTGTACAGGGGTGTAGGTAGTGAAAGTGTACATGGGTGTAGGTAGTGAAAGTGTACAGGGGTGTAGGTAGTGAGAGTGTACAGGGGTGTAGGTAGTGAAAGTGTACAGGGGTGTAGGTAGAGAGTGTACAGGAGTGTAGGTAGTGAAAGTGTACATGGGTGTAGGTAGTGAAAGTGTACATGGGTGTAGGTAGTGAGAGTGTACAGGGGTGTAGGTAGTGAAAGTGTACAGGGGTGTAGGCAGCGCCATGCTAATTGAGTTGAAGTGAATGTGATAACTGCCAAGGCAGCAGAAAATGCAAAAGGAAAAATAACTAAATATTTTTGGTTTGTTACATACACTTAGTTCATTTTCATTTTCTCAAATAATATAGAACTATGTGTGAACAGTGTGTATACAATGCGTAGATAGTGTGTAGACAGTGTGAAGACAGTGTGTATACAATGTGTAGATAGTGTGTAGATAGTGTGTAGATAGTGTGTAGACAGTGTGTAGACAGTGTGTAGACAGTGTGTAGATAGTGTGTATACAGTGTGTAGACAGTGTGTAGATAGTGTGTAGACAGTGTGTAGATAGTCTGTAGACAGTGTGTGTAGACAGTGTGTAGACGGGCTAACTTGTAGTAACTAAATCAATATCTGCACCAAACAGGGTGATGTCAAGTTATGTCAGCTATCAAAATGTCAAGCAGCATTAGCTTCAGTCACAGTGCTGCCTCTGTGATACAGTTAGCTGCCAGCATTGCAGCACATCTATGACTCAATCAGAGTGAATGCATTAAACCAAGTCATGTTAACATAGCACAGTGCAGTGTATAGTATAGTATAGTATAGTGCATAGCACAGTATAGCACAGTATAACAGAGTATAGTGTTTAGCACATTATAACCGAGTATAGTGTATAGCACAGCATAGTGTATAGTATAGCATAGCATAGTGTATAGCACAGTATAGTGTATAGCACAGTATAGTGTATAGTACTGCATAGTGTATAGTGTATAGTACAGCATAGTGTATAGTACAGCATAGTGTATAGTACAGCATAGTGTATAGTACAGCATAGTGTATAGCACAGTATAATGTATAGCACAGCATAGTGTATAGTATAGCACAGCATAGTGTATAGCACATATAGTAGTGCAGTGAGTATTATTAGATGATGTCAAGAGTGACTATATGCTGACATATCTAGGTCAGCATATAGAGGCTGCCGTACTCTGATATTCTACCAACGCTGCACTTACTAACTAACCACCACGGAGGAATCATACAGTTATGTGGTTGTCATGACAACCACATAACTTCCTGTGAAATGTTGAGCTGCAAGCTCATCAGTGAAAAGTCAAGCCAACATTTCTACAGCAAATATTTCAAGGAGTTTACTTTGTTTAAACTTTTTATTAAAACTGGGGTATTTGAATTTAATTTGCATATTTAATGTATTCCATCCAACACCAAGTAGGTACTCGTTCCCAGTTTAATTTCTTTTTCTAGAAAACAGAAGCATGAGAACGGCAAGAGGTGGAGCCATCTTAAACAGCCATGTTTGTTTTGCCTGCTTGTTTTAGCTTCATCATTCATCAACTTGCTTAGACAAAAAATATTTGCACAAACCTTGAATTATTTATAAGCAGTACCAGCTATTGACTGTAAGTGGAAATGTTAGTGTGGGCCAACAACAACTAAAACACACAGCATGCTGGTAGTATGAAAGGTTGTAATGTTATCATCATAATACTTCTGAAGGAAGCATAATGCTTCATAAGGAAAGGTATTTAAAAGTCAGCATCAATTAAACATCAATTAGCTGGGTCTGTTAATAGAAAACACTGCTAATTACTGCAGTTAGACTTCTATTGAAAAGTTGAGTTGGAAATTTGTTTAGAATAAACCAGAAATATTTCTCCTTACAATAGACTCACTTTATACCTTACAGTGTGCTGCCTGTATAGTACCTTACAGTGTGCTGCCTGTATAATACCTTACAGTGTGCTGCCTGTATAGTACCTTACAGTATGCTGCCTGTATAGTACCTTACAGTATGCTGCCTGTATAATACCTTACAGTGTGCTGCCTGTATAATACTCTATACCTTACAGTGTGCTGCCTGTATAATACCTTACAGTGTGCTGCTTGTATAATACCTTACAGTGTGCTGCCTGTATAATACCTTACAGTATGCTGCCTGTATAATACCTTACAGTATGCTGCCTGTATAATACCTTACAGTGTGCTGCCTGTATAATACCTTACAGTATGCTGCCTGTATAATACCTTACAGTATGCTGCCTGTATAATACCTTACAGTATGCTGCCTGTATAATACTCTATACCTTACAGTGTGCTGCCTGTATAATACCTTACAGTGTGCTGCCTGTATAATACCTTACAGTATGCTGCCTGTATAATACTCTATACCTTACAGTGTGCTGCCTGTATAATACCTTACAGTGTGCTGCCTGTATAATACCTTACAGTGTGCTGCCTGTATAATACCTTACAGTGTGCTGCCTGTATAATACCTTACAGTGTGCTGCCTGTAATTAGTTATAAAAGCTGATATGAAGAAGTCATGTGCAGAACAGATGCTAAGAGCTGCTATATCTGTACTTTACACAACATTGATTATTAAGCCCACAGAAATTGTATAAATGTGTAGCTGTAGTTATTATGTTATATACTGTAGTTATCATGTTATATACTGTAGTTATCATGTTATACACTGTAGTTATCATGTTATACACTGTAGTTATCATGTTATATAGCTGTAGTTATCATGTTATACACTGTAGTTATCATGTTATATAGCTGTAGTTATCATGTTATATACTCTAGTTATCATGCTATATACTGTAGTTATCATGTTATACACTGTAGTTATCATGCTATATACTGTAGTTATCATGTTATTTGGCTGAAATTTTTAAAGCTGTGTTCAATAAAATGATGCAACATATTGAATGTCTTTTTGTTTACAGAAAATTGAAATGTTTGACAAACACCATTCACTGGTGACTGGCAATAAGGAAGTACAAATGCCAGAGTGCAGTGGATGTGAATTCTAAGGAACGGAAACATCAGTTGGATTTTCAGGAACTACTAGTAGATAAGGGGTGGTAGTGTGCACTGACAATAGATTAGAGTGTAGTGGGGAGATCAGGGTAGGATGGAAGTGTGTAGGGTAAGCTGGAGTATATAGCAGATGACGCAATAGGTTACAGCTATATGACTGAGTGAACAAGTATGTTAGTAACCCACAGCTGCATAGTTAGAGTGTAAACAACTAGTGATAACACCAGGAAATTTCTTGTTGAGTCAGTGTGGAGATGAATTTATAAGTTAATACGGCTATACGTGAACAGCTAGCTGCAGCAGAAAGTTGATTGCGTGATGTGACCTGTGTAACATAGCGTGTGACATGACGTGACACAGGCTGCGACTAAAGAAGTGAAACACTTACCAACTGGTGTGAGACTACCCCCAGTGACTTTACTTATTGTGTTGCGTTCTGCAGACGTTCCTTCTCGGCAAATATACTTCAATACTTGGTTGGTTTTTAGTACAGTTTGGGACAACTCTATCCGTGGGCCTACGTCATTACCAGCTACAATACCATGTACTAGTAACTAGTACTAGTAACTACAGCGTGGTATAATACTAGTACTAGTAACTACATGTGATATACTACTAGTACTAGTAACTACATATGATATACTACTAGTACTAGTAACTACATGTGATATACTACTAGTACTAGTAACTACATGTGATATACTACTAGTACTAGTTACTACATGTGATATACTACTAGTACTAGTAACTACATGTGATATACTACTAGTACTAGTTACTACATGTGATATACTACTAGTACTAGTTACTACAGTGTGATATACTACTAGTACTAGTAACTACATGTGATATACTACTAGTACTAGTAACTAAATGTGATATACTACTAGTACTAGTAACTAAATGTGATATACTACTAGTACTAGTTACTAGTACTAGTAACTAGTACTAGTAACTAAATGTGATATACTACTAGTACTAGTAACTACAGTGTGATATACTCACCAGGGTCCTTCACAATGAATGCAGATTTGATAACATAATTTGCTATAGCAATATTCCTGTGTTCCCATGTGATGGTGGAGAGTAGTTGAATAAGGAGGATCACATGACCTCGTGTGTTTCTAAACATTTCCAGTTTTAGCTTTTATCGGCAGCACAAAATCTTTGAGTCACCACCTGGGAGATAAAGTTACATAGTTACAAAGTTACACAGTTACAGAGTTACACAGTTACAGAGTTACACAGTTACAGAGTTACACAGTTACACAGTTACAGAGTTACACAGTTACAGAGTTACGCAGTTACACAGTTACATGTTAGAGCTACACAGTTACATAGTCAGGTTGTTAATCTTGATCTCAGACTTCAGTAAATGTAAAGATTAGGTGTTTCAAGTCCGCAAGTCACACTCACTCTCCCCAGCTGGGAACAACTACGAAGTCTAATACTTAATAGCATATAGATCGAGACTTTAATACTTATAATTATAGAGTTATACTTATACTAAAACTAATAGTAATACTTATACTAACAGCAACTGCAAATAACTGTAGCTGTACGGTAAAACTCTCTAAGCTATCAGTATCAACTATGAGTAGGAGTAACTGAAATTGTATATTGACTAAGAATAAGCAATTAATATTATTTTGCCATCACTATGAGTACAACTATAAATATCACCATCAGATTCTGTTCAGTGTCACTGTGACTCTGAGTGCTTAATCTATAACTGTAACTGTAAGTGCATAATTAAGCATCTGACTCTGCTTACAATCAGTACGAGTATCACTATCAGTATCAGTATGACTATCACTATGACTATGAGTATGAGTATGAGCATCACACTGAAAGCAACACTGTTACTGTCAGTATCAGTATCAATATGACTATGAGTATGACACTATCACTATAAGCGTTACTATTAGTAAATGTTTCTACTTTCTAGCCATTCACTTTCAGTCATTGAAAACATGAAGAATTACTGATTTTGAATAGTTTAACGTTAAGTTTAAGTTAAACTTTAGGTTGATATCAAATTTAATAGGAATATGAATATAAATTATCATGATTATCTTCATATTGATATAGTCTTTATCGTATCATAATGATAATCATTATGATTGTGATTATATTTATTGCATTTGCTGCTACAGCAATGACTATCCGCATCACTATGAGTATGACGATGAGCATGGGATTGAGTCTACCTACTTGAACTACAACTACAAGATCAAGATGAAGTACAACTTGAACACAGACTCAGTCTCATGATATCAGTATCAGTATGAGTATCACTATCGATATCAGTATCAGTCATACTAGTACAAATACTAATAGTAATACTATTACTATTAGTATTAGTAAATCTATTACTAATAGATTTACTAATACTAATAGTAATAGTAATACTTTTATTGATTTAATAATAATATACAAAACGAAACTAATTAAAGGAAGTGCAGTAGATAGTAAACGTAGTAGTTATATGAGTCACTGTCACTGTCAATCTAATAATTATTGTGAGTGATTCGATCTTTTCAACAAGGACAATGAATATACTTATAGTATAATCATAATGCAATCGTATTGCTATTGGTAATCCCATATGAATATATGGGGAACAGACACTGAGCTGGTTAATAATTATTATTGAGTTCATTGGGAATAGACGTCTTCAAGCCTGTGTTAAACCTTTTCTAGGACATCGGAATGGTGCTGACGACCATAGTAACAGCCTAACGGATTTTATAAACGATCATCAAATTAGCAGCTTTACACAAGAGAGGGGATATAACTTTGAATTATTGTCCTGCGTGTACAAAACTGACAGTAATAAAAATAGTTGAAACGTGAAAGCCCTATGTTTGATCCTTTGCTCAAAGTAATCTAGGCCGATCCTTAGATATGCATGCATGAAATATAAATATTACAATTATCCTGAAGCATATAATATAATATTATTATACTGCATGTGATCACAATGTGCTATTTAGAAGTTGTCCACTTATGTAGCAAATGCATAGTACGATTGTGTTGGTTTCATTGAACTGTACATATTTAATAAATTTAGACATCATACTAAGTGCTACTATGCTAATAAATATATTACAATGCTTGATATTAAACCTGCATAGGCTATTATTGCTGAAAGAGTTTAGCAACTATGAACATCATAGAGGACCAGGCTGTTGTTTAACTAGTGATTATTATTATCCATGCATGTCACATCCGTTCAAACTTCAACGGTTTCAGATGTTCACATCTATAGATATACTGTATCTATTCTTGTAATTTAAATTATGCATAATAAAAAGCTGTTCAAAGTGTTACAATATAAAAAGATATAATGAAATTGAATTTAGTTTACAGCGTTGAATATAGCAGCATATGAACCAACATATTCATGTATTTTACCTCCCTGCAGTATAATAACTAAGTTTGGCTACTCGATCTCTCCAATAGTTTGAACTCCTTACAGTTTAAGATCATATTAAGTGCTGTTATTCCTATGCTTAGCAAAGGAGAAACACATGTTGGGACTGGAAGAATTAGTCTAATGGGGCAAGATGACCTCTAGGACCAGATGACCATAAATACTGGATACTTCAACACACTGGGTATATACATCATTGAGTTATATATTTACGTTGCACATCGCACAGAGCAGGGTGCAAGACTATGTGTTGCTACCAGCCAACTGTACGCTCAGTGCATGTTGTTAATAATTAGAGAACATCTCTACCCCTTGCTGTCGTTTGTATTCCTGTATTACATGTTGATAGAATACTTTCATGTAGAAGCACTGGAGGTACAACTCCCAACTAGAGTACACAGCATCAAGATCTAGTATTATTCCTACACGACTACTTCCTTTACAGCTCAACAAGTATTGCATAATGTAGCCCAACCACAGTATATATTCTAAAAGTTTTAGCATTTCAAAACATTGAAGCCCAAACTAACTTATAATTTTATGTTTGCAAAGCTTCATGCAGAATAACTCTGAACTTACTTCTTTCCAAATATCAACATGTATTATTCAATCTGTTGAGAAATGAGAGAAAACTTGCAAGCCCCTACGGAATGTAATCACTATATTGAAATATAATCGATATATTGAAATATAATCGCTATATTGAAATATAATCACTATATTGAAATATAATCACTATATTGAAATATAATTGCTATATTGAAATATAATTGCTATATTGAAATATAATCGCTATCTTGAAATACTGTGAAGTGCCAAGTAAATATAAATAGAGATAAAACTGTTTACAGTTACACTTGTTATCACTTTGATGAGTGGAACTGCTACTAACTAATACCTATAGCAGCTTCCTCCTATTCCTATATAGAAGGGTGAGCTAAGAAAGGGAAGGTAGACTAAGGAAGGGTAGAGAAAACTTGGATACTAATATAAGGAAGGGAGGATAGGCTAAGGAAGGGTAGAGAAAACTTGGATACTAATATAAGGGAAGGGAGGATAGGCTAGGGAAGGGTAGAGAAAACTTGGATACTAATATAAGGAAGGGAGGATAGGCTAAGGAAGGGTAGAGAGAACTTGGATACTAATATAAGGAAGGGAGGATAGGCTAAGGAAGGGTAGAGAGAACTTGGATACTAATATAAGGAAGCGAGGTAGGCTAAGGAAGGGTAAAAAAACACGTAGATACTAATATGGCGGACTGCCGATCACCAAAACTGTCTCTTAGTCAGCTGGCTGACTCATTCCTGTTGAATATTGAATGCTTCATATGCACAGAAGTGAAGGAATTGCGGCAGCTGCCATGTCAACACATGATGTGCTATGACTGTTTAGGTGGGTATGCAACACTAGACTATAATATATCATAATAATTATACTAAGGATACCATTTCTAATTATATAAAAGTAGATCTCCCTGATTGTAATGCCTAATTAATATTGTACAATACGCCTTTGGATCTATTGCTGAACACAGTTCATTGGGCACACAATGCGAGTCAATCTGATTACCCATAATCCTTTTGTATTTCTTCTTCTAAGAAATGCGTTAACTCCACCTTCAGCTTTCATAACCTGGTGAGCACTGGAGACTGCAGCTACTAAGGGTGGTGCTCACTAAGTCCCATGCCAGTTTATACGTAGTACCAGTTCCAAGACATAAGTTGCTATATTCATTTTGTAATAAACAGTAACTGAAAAGTTAAATTGACTCTGATTCTTTAGTTGAGTTAATTTGTAGACATTAGAAGAATCAGCCATGTTTAGATGTTGATACACTGGTCTGGTGTGGTGTGGTCTGGTCTGGTCTGGTGTGCTGCATGCTCTGTCAAATTGATATCCCTAATAACCTAGCTTACCATAACAATTATTACCACCTTTGTGAGAATAAGCTGCTATAGGCGCATGTGGGCTAAAATATCCTAGGGCTAAAAGTGACTGGAATTACAAATCTTTCCAGTATTTTATGTACGTGAGGAGCTGTATTGTTGATTTACTAAAGCATTGGCATTTTTCACAGAAAAAGCCTTCAATTGAACACAAGCTATTCTACTGATATATACTCCTGTTTCTAAGCAATAACTTGCCAAATTATTAGGTCAATCATATTTCAAACAAAAAAGTTAAAGACAGAACGTTTTCTGTTGTTTTACTTTTCACAGCTGGTAGTTAAAAGCTTTAACTCGAAGTAGTATAGTTTTATCTCGGCCACTCTACAACTTCATGGTCTCTACTTGCTGATAAGGAGCGTTGTATGATACAGAAAACCTAATCCAGACCAGCCTGAGCAAAGGTAAACCTCCGTGCTGCTGCTATTGTAAGGAAAACATCACAGAGGAAGCTGCAGGTTACCCCATCTGTAGACTAGCTGCCAATCTGCAAGAGGATGTTAAACAATTTCGGCAGGCTTTAGCCAATCACGATTCAGCAACAGGTGCAAAACTTTACCTATATATTGACTCATGTCTGTTGAAGTTATGTAATCATCCACTGCAATAAATACTTTAACTATATGGACATGTCTGTTGAAGTTATGTAATCATCCACTGCAATAAATACTTTAACTATATATGGACATGTCTGTTGAAGTTATGTATATCATCTACTGATGTATACTCCTGTTTCTAGCAGATGGAGAAGCGCCATGTCAAGGGTTCGACTGCAAAAGACTCATTGACTTTTACTGCCACAACTGCCACCTATGTCTATGCTACAAGTATGTTTGGTTATCCACACAAAACTTCTAAGTGCACATAACTCCTAGGTGTACAAAATCTCTCTCTACACTTGGGCTTAAAATTTTCAAGACTTTAAAATTAATATCTGAAATAATAATAAGTGTCTCCTGAGATGAAACACCTGTCGAGTCTATCAAAGAAATTACTTCTCAGTATTTTTAAAATAAATATATACGCATTGACTGAATAATATCTATAGAAGTGTAAATGTAAGTATAGGCGTAAGTGTAGGTGTAAGTGTAGACCTGTGTAAGTGTAGGTGTAAGTGTAGACCTGTGTAAGTGTAGGTGTAAGTGTAAACGAGTTAGTGAAAGTGCAAGTGTAAATAAACTTCATGTTTTCAATTGAAATACTGGTGTGAGGAGATGTGTATGATTATATGCTGTGTGCTAGAGTAAGAGATGTATAGTTATATGCTGTGTGCTAGAGTAGGAGATGTGTATGATTATATGCTGTGTGCTAGAGTAGGAGATGTGTATGGTTATATGCTGTGTGCTAGAGTAGGAGATGTGTATAGTTATATGCTGTGTGCTAGAGTAGGAGATGTGTATGGTTATATGCTGTGTGCTAGAGTAGATGTGTATGGTTATATGCTGTGTGCTAGAGTAGGAGATGTGTATGGTTATATGCTGTGTGCTAGAGTAGGAGATGTGTATGGTTATATGCTGTGTGCTAGAGTAGGAGATGTGTATGGTTATATGCTGTGTGCTAGAGGAGATGTGTATGGTTATATGCTGTGTGCTAGAGTAGGAGATGTGTATAGTTATATGCTGTGTGCTAGAGTAGGAGATGTGTATGGTTATATGCTGTGTGCTAGAGTAGATGTGTATGGTTATATGCTGTGTGCTAGAGGAGATGTGTATGGTTATATGCTGTGTGCTAGAGTAGGAGATGTGTATAGTTATATGCTGTGTGCTAGAGTAGGAGATGTGTATGGTTATATGCTGTGTGCTAGAGTAGATGTGTATGGTTATATGCTGTGTGCTAGAGGAGATGTGTATGATTATATGCTGTGTGCTAGAGCAGGAGATGTATAGTTATATGCTGTGTGCTAGAGTAGGAGATGTATAGTTATATGCTGTGTGCTAGAGGAGATGTGTATGGTTATATGCTGTGTGCTAGAGTAGATGTGTTGCACCTATATAATATTATACAAAAAATATTTATAGCTCCTCATTATAACCTCTATGTAATATGTCACGTTGTGTCATGTGACATCATGTCATGTTATGTCACATAACGCCACGCCATATCCCAAGATGTCACATCTTGTTGCATGCAATGGTATATATAAAGAGTGTTTTTACCATGACAGCTTTTTGTACCTAAAATAACTATTATACTTGAACACTTCAACATCTGCTTTGATATGACATGCAGCTTTACTAACAGGTGCACCAAGACTTCCTGTGAAGTCAGTGAAACTAACAAACACGACGTTGTTGAGTTCGATGAAAAAATACAAGACTGCAAATCCAGATTTGTAGGGTGGATGACTGAAAAGGAGAAAGAAAAAGAGGAGCTGATTGAGAAGGTGAGCCATTTAATTAATTTGACTATCAACTGTTGAATACATGAGACTTAGTAACTATCAACTGTTGAATACATGAGACTTAGTAACTATCAGCTGTTGAATACATGACACTTGGTAACTATCAACTGTTGAAATACATGACACTTAGTAACTATCAACTGTTGAAATCATGAGACTTAGTAACTATCAACTGTTGAATACATGAGACTTAGTAACTATCAACTGTTGAATACATGACACTTAGTAACTATCAACTGTTGAAATACATGAGACTTAGTAACTATCAACTGTTGAATACATGACACTTAGTAACTATCAACTGTTGAAATACATGAGACTTAGTAACTATCAACTGTTGAAACATTTTCTGTCACAGCAATCCCGGCTAAAGCTCCATCTTCACACTCAAACTTCAGACATTTCCATGGACAAGCTTTCTGAGGTGATAGACTCTCTAAACTCAATAAAGACAGAGTACCAGAACAACAACAGACTCCTAGCCGAAGTTGACTCCGTCATCCGTCAGTTTCATGTTGACATCAACTTAATTCCTGGTCCAGAATTCATTAAAATAGTGGAACAGCTACACATGAAGCGGGAGCATCTCCCAGCGCCCCTGGCTGACTCAGAAAGATTTGACAACTATCCAGGTTAGTCATTTCTTGTCATTATGAACTCTCACACGCCAGTCTCAATGATTGCCAATTGATTGAAATAAAAATTGAAAGCAAAAAAGTGGACTCACTAAATAGCACTCCCCCCAACTGCATCAGAGTGAAGCCTGCACACAACAGCTCTATATTTTGATGTCTGTGCAAAGTTTCCGTTAATAGTACAAACATTTATTCCATGTAGCTGAACCTTAATTGCTTCTTTACTCTTTTACATGACATAGTTGTAAGACTCCCAAACCAATTGAATGAGACTCCCAGACCTCCAGTTCCAAGTGCTAGACTAACCGCAGCACGTACTGAAGGGAGACAGACAGAGCATTCTCCTGGTAACAAACAAGCTATATTTATAACATATATAATTTAAATGTTCCATAATTCTGCAATTATATAACTACTTTATTTATAGCAGCTGTGAAAGAAGCTAGCCCTGTTTCTTCTCCATCTTTTGAGGTCAATACAGACTTACCTTTGGAGGAACAAAAGTAAGTAGATATTTAGACTTATACCTCTAGAAAAGAAAAGTAAGTAAATATACAGACTTATCCCTAAAAGGAAAAGTCAAGTAGATGAACATAGCTGCTCTCAAATAGTTTACACAAATATTTGCAGCTGGTATCACGGAGCTATTGGGATGCAGCGCTGTGAAGATATTTTGAGTTCTGAAGGAGAAGGAGCGTTTCTGGTGAGAAGCAGCACGACCTCTAGAGATCAAAAGACTCTTGTTGTCAAGTTAGTTCATACTTTTTAGTTTCACAACACCAGGGCTTGAAAGAGCAAATATTTGGAAGTGAGGCTGTTATTTCTTGCTTTGGTATAAACTGAGATCTCCTCCTATATAATTCTATGCTATGTTAGTGCATGAAGTAATTCTAGCAATTTGCTGCAGGTGGTTGCTGTTTTCATGCAGTGGAAACTACATGTAGACTTTTTCTCCAAGATTTGACAGTCATCTGGCTCTCCTTTATTATAAGTATTTATTTCAGGGTAGAAAATGAAACTATAAACCTAAAGATAGTGCCCCA
The DNA here is from genome assembly GCA_964035545.1 of Bugula neritina. Classification (NCBI taxonomy): domain Eukaryota; kingdom Metazoa; phylum Bryozoa; class Gymnolaemata; order Cheilostomatida; family Bugulidae; genus Bugula; species Bugula neritina. The sequence goes on from OZ037767.1 coordinate 32,286,340, forward strand.
CCCTAAAGGAGGCTGCACTATAGGACACGATTCACAGAAGACATTCTCTTCGGTGTCGGAGCTGGTCAAGTATTGCCGTGACAACATAATGCAGACTAAGGGAAGACGAGTCCTAACTCTGCGCTACCCGATTCCACGGCATGACGATGACACTTATGTCACCTTCTTACCGTGCCTGAAGAAATGAGTTCTTAACTCCGTCAGCAAAGTTTAATATATAGTAATATTTATACAATTCTTATTATATACTGTTTTATATTATTCAAAAGCACTATTATATATATTCAAAAGCACTATTATATATATTCAAAAGTACTATTATATATATTGAAAAGATTGAAAGTTAATAATCAGCCAAGTATTAACTGTTTTTAACATAAAATAATTTTTAAAAAACAACCAAAATACTCTAAAAACACAAAACTCCAGAACAAATTATCCTACAGCTTAACTCATTTATAAATCTTTTAAATTTTTAAGAATTGGTAATAATTTATGCCAACTAACTTGTTGAATTGAAATTGATAAAATTGCTAATTTGTAAAAACTAAGACAAAAGATGTGTGTGAATAACTCATTAGGTTCTGGGAGAATGTGAAATCAAAAACTGTAGCAGGTGATGGGTGCTTCCATAGTATATAATAATTCTATAGTATGTAGTATCACAGCATTAGGTAGCTTATTGTAACTACAGTATTGTAAATACTGTAAGTGAAGGCAGTCATTGTATACTCTTGGAATTTCAGTTGTTCTTTCTCCATCAGAGTTATATACTCTTTGATTGTATATTAGATGGTTACTCAGTATAGCCTATTAGATAGTTACTGAGATTCACACCTACAAACAGTCCAAAGTAAACATTTGACAACACAACAGAAGAATTTATTATTTTACCTGCTGAATACTATTAAGTGATTAATGAGAAGCTGTGATGTCAAAATATTTTTAATTTAGTTCAATCATAGCCTCAATCCCTGTGAGAGATGAGGGTGGGTAGACACCCCGCCCTTTGATATCAATGACATCACTCGACACTTACTGTTGACTTCCGAGTTCGTTCATCATCCTTTGATGCCGTCGCATAGCCTGCCTCAGATCTCCCTCGTCCACTTCTCTCCTGGATCCACCACTGGCGTGTCGGTCAACTAACTCCAACTCACTGAGTAGACAACTCCACAATCCAACTCTATTCGGGAAATCAATCCTAGCTACTTTACCTACAAAACAATCCTAGCTATTTTACCTACAAAACAATTTTAGCTTCTTTACCCACCAATCAATCCTAGCTACTTTACCTACAAAACAATCCTAGCTATTTTACCTACAAAACAATTTTAGCTTCTTTACCCACCAATCAATCCTAGCTACTTTACCTACAAGTTATTGTACCCATTCAGCTTATACAACTCTATCTCTGCCTCTATCCTTATTAAGTTTTTGTAACAAAATTTGGTGAGTTTTTCAAAAATAAAACTGGTGAAGTTTTTGATAACACATGACCTTGACCTACACAAACACATGACCTTGGCCTACACCAACACATGACCTTGACCTACATCAACACGTAACCTTTACCTACACCAACACATGACCTTGACCTACATCTTTCATCTCACCGTATTCAGGGTGGGAGTTGATCACTTTGACAATGCCTTCATCCTGGTGTGTGATTCCAGCCCAGCCAGATTGTGGCTCAGAGACCGACTTGAGAACCTGCAACAGTTTCACTCAGCTTTGAGTTGCCATAAAATACTTTCTGTATATAACCTATGAATTGACTCTGATACACCAAACACAGTGTGTGATCGCTTGTTATAGTCCGTGGTCTAATAAAATACAACGGGTGCTTTCTCTACTCACCCTCACTTTGTCTCCAACCATTATAGATCTCACTCTCTCAATCTCCGAGAGAAGCCCTCGCCACTCCGCACACTCGGGGAACCGGACTACTACATCCTCACCGCACACAGAGATTAGAGTTCCAATACTATTGGACGTCACGCCAGCCCAGCCTCTTTCTGGCTCATGCACAGCCTTGTGGATCCACACTTCCTCCCCTACCTTATGACGTCAACTTTATATGACATTCACCAGTATGACAGACTACACACTATAAGCAGTTGCAGTACAAACTGTTGAGATATAAACACAGATATGTACATACTATATACACAGGTACATACAGACTATAAACACACCTTCAGAGGTTCTGGAGCTACTGTTTCCAGCTCATCAAATATTCCCTTCCAGTTGCTGGAGTCAGGGAAGTCAACGATTACTTCACGAGTCGAATTTGGACCTCGGTTTCTGATCTCCCTGAGAGTTCCAATGCTACAGACAAACACCTTAGTATAATGTACTAGTGAGTAGTGTATAGTATAGCACACTAGCGAGTAGTGACTAGGGTATAGTATAGCATACTAGTGACTAGTGTATAGTATAGCACACTAGTGAGTAGTGACTAGGGTATAGTATAGCATACTAGTGACTAGGGTATAGTATAGCATACTAGTGACTAGTGTATAGTATAGCACACTAGTGAGTAGTGACTAGGGTATAGTATAGCATACTAGTGACTAGGGTATAGTATAGCATACTAGTGACTAGTGTATAGTATAGCATACACTAGTGACTAGGGTATAGTATAGCATACACTAGTGACTAGGGTATAGTATGGCATACTAGTGACTAGGGTATAGTATAGCATACTAGTGACTAGTGTATAGTATAGCACACTAGTGAGTAGTGACTAGGGTATAGTATAGCATACTAGTGACTAGGGTATAGTATAGCATACTAGTGACTAGTGTATAGTATAGCACACTAGTGAGTAGTGACTAGGGTATAGTATAGCATACTAGTGACTAGGGTATAGTATAGCATACTAGTGACTAGTGTATAGTATAGCATACACTAGTGACTAGGGTATAGTATAGCATACACTAGTGACTAGGGTATAGTATGGCATACTAGTGACTAGGGTATAGTATAGCATACTAGTGACTAGTGTATAGTATAGCACACTAGTGAGTAGTGACTAGGGTATAGTATAGCATACTAGTGACTAGGGTATAGTATAGCATACTAGTGAGTAGTGTATAGTATAGCACACTAGTGAGTAGTGACTAGGGTATAGTATAGCACACACTAGTGACTAGGGTATAGTATAGCATACACTAGTGACTAGGGTATAGTATAGCATACACTAGTGACTAGGGTATAGTATAGCACACACTAGTGACTAGGGTATAGTATAGCACACACTAGTGACTAGTGTATAGTATAGCACACACTAGTGACTAGGGTATAGTATAGCATACACTAGTGACTAGGGTATAGTACAATGTTTCACTTACTCGCCACGTTTAGTACCCCCCCACTTGAAGAATGGCTCTTCAACTGAGTCCTTCACCTTCACAAGGTCACCCAAAACAGGAAGTCCATGAGCTACATTTGACTTGTCTAGTTTCGAGGTGTTGCCAACCCAACCAGAGAAACCAGGAAACAGTACAGCACACTGGAATAAGCCAATCATAATATGAGACAGTCTACTAGCCACTACACAGTCTACTAGTCACTGCACAGTCTACTAATCACTACACAGTCTACTAGTCACAACACTACACAGTATACTGATCACTACACAGTCTACTAGTCACTACACTACACAGTATATCTACAGTATATCTACACTACACTACACAGTATACTAGTCACATGTATATCTACACTACACAGTATACTAGTCACATGTATATCTACACTACACTACACAGTATACTAGTCACGTGTATATCTACACTACACAACACAGTATACTAGTCACGTGTATATCTACACTACACAGTATACTAGTCACATGTATATCTACACTACACAACACAGTATACTAGTCACATGTATATCTACACTACACAGTATACAAGTCACATGTATATCTACACAACACAGTATACTAGTCACATGTATATCTACACTACACAACACAGTATACTAGTCACGTGTATATCTACACTACACTACACAGTATACTAGTCACGTGTATATCTACACTACACTACACAGTATACTAGTCACGTGTATATCTACACTACACTACACAGTATACTAGTCACGTGTATATCTACACTACACTACACAGTATACTAGTCACGTGTATATCTACACTACACAACACAGTATACTAGTCACGTGTATATCTACACTACACAGTATACTAGTCACGTGTATATCTACACTACACAACACAGTATACTAGTCACGTGTATATCTACACTACACAGTATACTAGTCACGTGTATATCTACACTACACAACACAGTATACTAGTCACGTGTATATCTACACTACACAGTATACTAGTCACGTGTATATCTACACTATACACAGTATACTAGTCACGTGTATATCTACACTACACAGTATACTAGTCACGTGTATATCTACACTACACAGTATACTAGTCACGTGTATATCTACACTACACAACACAGTATACTAGTCACGTGTATATCTACACTACACAACACAGTATACTAGTCACGTGTATATCTACACTACACAGTATACTAGTCACGTGTATATCTACACTACACAACACACAACACAACTCATTCCATCTCTTACATCTCCTTTTGAGTTTATCTCATGGATGTATCCCACACTCAGGTGATCTAGCTTCTTTTCTAAGAAACTGGGTTTGAGAAGCTCAACATCCACCCGCAACCTCACACTGTCCCCGGCTTTAAACTTCCCGCTATTCTCTGCAAAAGATGAGTTAGTGTCAAGCCCTTCCTTTTATACGACTGCTGCTTGTTCTTTAATTTACTGTGGAACTACAAACCTACCGGAAGTGCTAGAAAGAACGTCTCGCAAACTCTGCAATACTTCGCTCGCTTCTTTCAACTCGCTATCTTGGTCATGTGACACAGAGGTAGAGGACTTTAGTCTCTCTACCATCTCTTTGGTGTTGGAGGAAGCAGAGCGCAGTTTTTCTAACTTCTCTTTTAAAGTAACTCTTTTTGATTGGATAATTTCTTTGATAGCTGCTATCTATAATTGAAGGTACAAGACCTACTGTACTAATACATATACTGTACTTACACATATACTGTACTTACACATATACTATACCTACACATATACTATACTTACACATATACTATACCTACACATATACTATACTTACACATATACTGTACTTACACATATACTATACTTACACATATACTGTACTTACACATATACTATACTTACACATATACTATACTTACACATATACTATACTTACACATATACTATACCTACACATATACTGTACTTACACATATACTATACTTACACATATACTATACTTACACATATACTATACTTACACATATACTGTACTTACACATATACTATACCTACACATATACTGTACTTACACATATACTATACTTACACATATACTATACTTACACATATACTATACTTACACATATACTATACCTACACATATACTGTACTTACACATATACTGTACTTACACATAATACACATAATACACATAATACATAATACATAATACACATTATACTATACCTACACATATACTATACTTACACATATACTGTACTTACACATATACTGTACTTACACATATACTATACTTACACATATACTATACTTACACATATACTATACTTACACATATACTATACTTACACATATACTATACTTACACATATACTATACTTACACATATACTGTAAGTTGTGATGAGTGTTCAGAGAAGTGCAACAGAGTTTACCTTAACTTCTGACTTCTCCTTCAAAGAGTTCACTTTCTCTTCTAACAAGCTGTGTATTTTATCTTCCATTTTCTGCTCTGTGCTCTCCCAGTCACTTACCAGCTCTTCATACACTTTCCTCTGCATTCAACAAACATGATTATCTGCAGTGTATATTTTAGTTATATGATCATCTGCAGTGTATATTTTAGTAACATGATCATCTGCAGTGTATATTTTAGTAACATGATTATCTGCAGTGTATAGTTTAGTAATATGATTATCTGCAGTGTATAGTTTAGTAACATGATCATCTGCAGTGTATATTTTAGTAACATGATTATCTGCAGTGTATATTTTAGTAATATGATTATCTGCAGTGTATATTTTAGTAACATGATTATCTGCAGTGTATAGTTTAGTAATATGATTATCTGCAGTGTATATTTTAGTAACATGATTATCTGCAGTGTATATTTTAGTAACATGATTATCTGCAGACTGCAGGGTATATTTTAGTAATATGATTATCTGCAGTGTATATTTTAGTAATAACATTATCTGCAGTGTATAGTTTAGTAATATGATTATCTGCAGTGTTGAATAAAGAAGTTGTCTTTACCTTCTCTTCTGCAGTTCCAAGTAACTCCTCACTTTTATCAAAGACTGGCTGAAATTTTAGCTTTGGTTTATAAGATTCGTCATCTAAGAAAAATAATATAATATGAACACATCTGTAGAGCTAAATAATATAACATGAACACATCTGTAGAACTAAATAATATAATATGAACACATCTGTAGAATTAAATAATATAATATGAACAACTCTGTAGAACTAACAATAATATAATATGAACACATCTGTAGAACTAAATAATATAATATGAACAAATCTGTAGAACTAAATAATATAATATGAACACATCTGTAGAACTAAATAATATAATATGAACACATCTGTAGAACTAAATAATATAATATGAACACATCTGTAGAACTAAATAATATAATATGAACACATCTGTAGAACTAAATAATATAATATGAACACATCTGTAGAACTAAATAATATAATATGAACACATCTGTAGAACTAAATAATATAATATGAACACATCTGTAGAACTAAATAATATAATATGAACACATCTGTAGAACTAAATAATATAATATGAACAACTCTGTAGAACTAAATAATATAATATGAACACATCTGTAGAACTAAATAATATAATATGAACACATCTGTAGAACTAAATAATATAATATGAACACATCTGTAGAACTAAATAATATAATATGAACAACTCTGTAGAACTAAATAATATAATATGAACACATCTGTAGAACTAAATAATATAATATGAACACATCTGTAGAACTAAATAATATAACATGAACACATCTGTAGAACTAAATAATATAATATGAACACATCTGTAGAATTAAATAATATAATATGAACACATCTGTAGAACTAAATAATATAATATGAACACATCTGTAGAACTAAATAATATAATATGAACAACTCTGTAGAACTAAATAATATAATATGAACACATCTGTAGAACTAAATAATATAATATGAACACATCTGTAGAACTAAATAGTATAATATGAACACATCTGTAGAACTAAATAATATAATATGAACACATCTGTAGAACTAAATAATATAATATGAACACATCTGTAGAACTAAATAATATAATATGAACAACTCTGTAGAACTAAATAATATAATATGAACACATCTGTAGAACTAAATAATATAATATGAACACATCTGTAGAACTAAATAATATAATATGAACACATCTGTAGAACTAAATAATATAATATGAACACATCTGTAGAACTAAATAATATAATATGAACACATCTGTAGAACTAAATAATATAATATGAACACATCTGTAGAACTAAATAATATAATATGAACACATCTGTAGAACTAAATAATATAATATGAACACATCTGTAGAACTAAATAATATAATATGAACAACTCTGTAGAACTAAATAATATAATATGAACACATCTGTAGAGCTAAATAATATAATATGAACACATCTGTAGAACTAAATAATATAATATGAACACATCTGTAGAACTAAATAATATAATATGAACACATCTGTAGAACTAAATAATATAATATGAACACATCTGTAGAACTAAATAATATAATATGAACACATCTGTAGAACTAAATAATATAATATGAACAACTCTGTAGAACTAAATAATATAATATGAACAACTCTGTAGAACTAAATAATATAATATGAACACATCTGTAGAACTAAATAATATAATATGAACACATCTGTAGAACTAAATAATATAATATGAACACATCTGTAGAACTAAATAATATAATATGAACACATCTGTAGAACTAAATAATATAATATGAACACATCTGTAGAACTAAATAATATAATATGAACACATCTGTAGAACTAAATAGTATAATATGAACACATCTGTAGAACTAAATAGTATAATATGAACACATCTGTAGAACTAAATAATATAATATGAACACATCTGTAGAACTAAATAATATAATATGAACACATCTGTAGAACTAAATAATATAATATGAACACATCTGTAGAACTAAATAATATAATATGAACACATCTGTAGAACTAAATAATATAATATGAACACATCTGTAGAACTAAATAATATAATATGAACACATCTGTAGAACTAAATAATATAATATGAACACATCTGTAGAACTAAATAATATAATATGAACACATCTGTAGAACTAAATAATATAATATGAACACATCTGTAGAACTAAATAATATAATATGAACACATCTGTAGAACTAAATAATATAATATGAACACATCTGTAGAACTAAATAATATAATATGAACACATCTGTAGAACTAAATAATATAACATGAACAACTCTGTAGAATTAACAACAATTAGTACATTTTTAACCAAATTATTTTTTAAACGACTGAATTAATTGTGATGAACTAACTATTTTATAATTTCTTGACTATAATGGTAATTCTATTATAAGTAGAAATAATTATATGCCCTATAATACCTTGCCAATATAATGGCTCATCGCAGGACACAGTTGTAAAGCTGACATATCATCTAACTATTGTGTACAAGCTACAAGCACTATGACTAAACCCTAAGACCTGCCTTCTGGCTTTCCTTGGGTGGAGCTCTCTGCAGAAGTGATGGTTTCTGCAGCCTCTGAGGCTTTCCTAGCCAACTCTGTCTGCTGCACAATGCTGGCCAGTTGTTTGGTAAATAGACTGTCTGGTAGACTCTCAAAGCCTCCATTAGGAACAAACAACTCCTGTATTCAAAATAAGAAGCTCTTCTAAGGGACTTGAAACAGGCTATAATAATTGCCAGTGTAGAGAAAGTTGATAATAAAAGTATTTTATATGTTCCTACACATAATTGCATTTATTTAACTACCTTTTTTATTACTTGAATATGACATCATCACATTCCATGATGCAATATATTGGGAATTCCACCAGTAACAGTGGTGTATAGGTATATTATATAATCAGTTTTGAAATGTGAATAGATCAAACAGACGCAGACTTTCACTCATATGTATGTCTTATGTCGTATGCCGTTGCATATTTTTCATCCACTACTCATGGGTAAAAGGCTGAGTTTCAGGAATATAAAACTTAGTCAATGTAGAGATAACTTCATATTTTTACCAATTAAACTTTGAAATATCGATTGATTTCACATTGTGTACTTTGAATCTTTATATTTTCAGTTAGTAGGTGTGCTCGATTCTGTTATTTCCCAATGAGGTATAGTCAGCATAGGTACAGTGGTTTCACGCATGTGCAGGTAATGTGTATTTGTCTTACCCTTAGACACAGAGGGCACTTGTATTTGCTCTCAACTACTTTGAGGCTATTTAGACACTCTAAGCAAAGTGTGTGCTGGCATGGTAGTTGTTTCTGTGTGTCCTTATCATCTAAGCAAATCTTGCATTGCATCATCTCTCTTATTTGCTCTTCTAATGCTTGCAGTGCCATCTATAATGACCAAAATCATTTGTGTTATTCTTACAGTGGGTTTGGAAAGAGTGCGAGTAGCAGTACGTACTGTCAGTACTTATTTTATTTTAATGTCATTGCATCATCGCTCTAGACTGATGAGAACATTAAGTGGTTTGCTATAAATATGTATAAAAATAACAGCCACACAGTTATTTTCACACCCAGGATGATCATGTTCTATCTTTCATGGCTTTTCAAAATTGATTTAACCAAACTAGCAAGTTTTTATATTAAACATTGCTCGTAGCTAAGTAAGCATACCTTGCTGTGGGAGTAACTTGCACTCTTTTAGATTCTATTCACGTATTCAAACTGACAGTCGCTCACTGAAGCTCTTCTGCTTTACAAAGTTATACCTTCTACTAGCAGCACCGCTAAGCCTATGCCCCTCACTAACAATACTTGAACAAACAATACTTTTGGAAATTCCAACATATTATGCGTATTGTAATTTCGTGCATATATATGTATATATACGTATTATTATCCATCACGCGTGCTACCTAGTTTGTTCAATTTCAGTTTCGATTTGGTACAATACAGCTATTCATCCATACACAGATATCCATCTAGCAACAGCTAGCCTAACTTACTGTATTCACTAAATGTAGACATGCATCACACCTGTACTGAAGACTTCACGTTGGTGTTCTAGTAGCATAATGCTGGGTGTGAACAATGAGAACTGTCTATTACAAAATTAGTAGCCTGCCGCTGCACAATGTCTTTATATTTAGAGTAAAGACTCTTAGATGACTAGCTTAGACTCAATCTTTAGCAAATAACAGTGAAAGTAACTCTACCCTTTGCATGGTTGTTGCATTGGAGCAGAAACTGTTTTACTGTTGTGTCAAGAAAGTTTGAGGCTCACCAAGAGCCTAGTTTTTATTATAAATGACTGCAGCATTTCCTATCATCTATTAGCTCTGTATAATCACATGTAGGTAACCACTAACTCTGCTCTTACACTCTTTACTCTGATTTTACATGCCAACTCTATATCAAGGAGTTATCAGTCCAGTTCAGTTACGCTTTCTATAGTATAATTTAGCCAATGCTGACACTGCACCTGGGTATGCACATACTTTGCTAATATTATTGATTTATTTATTCACTTTTCTGCTACAGCAAGCAGCTATTGATTGTGGAATATTCCAGTATGTATTCTGCACCTACTGGAATAAATTGGAATATTCCAGGAAGTAAAATGTGTGTCTAATTCTATTAGTAAACTGTGTATGCTATTCTATTAGTAAACTATGTATGCTATTCTATTAGTAAACTGTGTATATGCTATTCTATTAGTAAACTGTGTATATGCTATTCTATTAGTAAACTGTGTATGTTATTCTATTAGTAAACTGTGTATGCTATTCTACTAGTAAACTGTGTATGCTATTCTATTAGTAAACTGTGTATGCTATTCTATTAGTAAACTGTATATGCTATTCTATTAGTAAACTATGTATGCTATTCTATTAGTAAACTGTGTATGCTATTCTACTAGTAAACTGTGTATGCTATTCTATTAATAAACTGTGTATGCTATTCTATTAGTAAACTGTGTATGCTATTCTATTAGTAAACTGTATATGCTATTCTATTAGTAAACTGTGTATGCTATTCTATTAGTAAACTGTGTATGCTATTCTATTAGTCGGTAGACAAGGCTGAGTAATTAGAATATGAAACTGAATTTTATTTGTTCCAAACGAAAAGTATTGTGCATTGTAAAAGAAATAACTGCATAATTTAAGCTTAAGGCATTAGCAACATGAAGAACATAACACTATGACACTGCAAAATGTAATATAGTGGAACAGTGAGTTTTGTAACCCTAAAACACACCCTTTACGTATAGTTGTGTTGTATATCTATTGTGTTGTATATCTACTGTGTTGTATATCTAGTGTGTTGTATATCTAGTGTGTTGTATATCTACTGTGTTGTATATCTACTGTGTTGTATATCTACTGTGTTGGATATCTATTGTGTTGTATATCTACTGTGTTGGATATCTATTGTGTTGTATATCTACTGTGTTGGATATCTATTGTGTTGTATATCTAGTGTGTTGTATATCTACTGTGTCTGGCATCTGCAATCAATGTGATAAAACAATAACAATAATGGTAACAACATCTCTACAATAATAATGAAATGAAATTTAAAAACAATATATATCATAGCAGATTACATATTATTTTGTAATATACATCACAATGCAATATTTATCATATTATAATAATATATTTGCATGACATATATCATAATACATTATAATGAAGGCAAACATATAGACAAGTAATATATAAACTAGTAATATATAAACTAGTAATATATAGACAAGTAATATATAAACTAGTAATATATAGACTAGTAATATATAAACTAGTAATATATAAACTAGTAATATATAAACTAGTAATATATAAACTAGTAATATATAAACTAGTAATATATAAACTAGTAATATATAGACTAGTAATATATAAACTAGTAATATATAGACTAGTAATATATAGACTAGTAATATATAAACTAATAATATATAGACTAGTAATATATAAACTAGTAATATATAAACTAGTAATATATAAACTAGTAATATATAGACTAGTAATATATAGACAAGTAATATATAAACTAGTAATATATAAACTAGTAATATATAAACTAGTAATATATAAACTAGTAATATATAAACTAATAATATATAGACTAGTAATATATAAACTAGTATTATATAAACTAGTAATATATAGACAAGTAATATATAAACTAGTAATATATAAACTAGTAATATATAGACAAGTAATATATAAACTAGTAATATATAAACTAGTAATATATAAACTAGTAATATATAAACTAGTAATATATAAACTAGTAATATATAGACTAGTAATATATAAACTAGTAATATATAAACTAGTAATATATAGACTAGTAATATATAGACTAGTAATATATAAACTAGTAATATATAAACTAGTAATATATAAACTAGTAATATATAAACTAGTAATATATAAACTAGTAATATATAAACTAGTAATATATAAACTAGTAATATATAGACTAGTAATATATAAACTAATAATATATAGACTAGTAATATATAGACTAGTAATATATAGACTAGTAATATATAAACTAGTATTATATAAACTAGTAATATATAGACTAGTAATATATAAACTAGTATTATATAAACTAGTAATATATAGACTAGTAATATATAGACTAGTAATAAATAAACTAGTAATATATAAACTAGTATTATATAAACTAGTAATATATAGACTAGTAATATATAAACTAGTATTATATAAACTAGTAATATATAAACTAGTAATATATAGACTAGTAATATATAGACTAGTAATAAATAAACTAGTAATATATAGACTAGTAATATATAAACTAGTAATATATAGACTAGTAATATATAGACTAGTAATAAATAAACTAGTAATATATAAACTAGTAATATATAGACTAGTAATATATAGACTAGTAATATATAAACTATACTGACTGTTGCTGAGAAGGACTTCCAGTGATTTCAGTTTCGACGCTGTCATCGTTGTCTGAGCTTGAACTGTTGGTGTCAGCACCGCTATAGTAAACATATTATAGCTGCTATTGCTATAGTATACATATTATAACTGCTATTGCTATAGTATGCATATTATAACTGCTATTGCTATAGTAAACATATAATAACTGCTATTGCTATAGTATGCATATTATAACTGCTATTGCTATAGTAAACATATTATAACTGCTATTGCTATAGTATACATATTATAACTGCTATTGCTATAGTAAACATATTATAGCTGCTATTGCTATAGTAAACATATTATAACTGCTATTGCTATAGTATACATATTATAACTGCTATTGCTATAGTAAACATATTATAACTGCTATTGCTATAGTATACATATAATAACTGCTATTGCTATAGTATGCATATTATAACTGCTATTGCTATAGTAAACATAGTATAACTGCTATTGCTATAGTATACATATTATAACTGCTATTGCTATAGTAAACATAGTATAACTGCTATTGCTATAGTATACATATTATAACTGCTATTGCTATAGTAAACATAGTATAACTGCTATTGCTATAGTAAACATATTATAACTGCTATTGCTATAGTAAACATATTATAACTGCTATTGCTATAGTAAACATATTATAACTGCTATTGCTATAGTAAACATATTATAACTGCTATTGCTATAGTAAACATATTATAACTGCTATTGCTATAGTAAACATATTATAGCTGCTATTGCTATAGTAAACATATAACTGCTATTGCTATAGTAAACATAATATTATAACTGCTATTGCTATAGTAAACACATTATAACTGCTATTGCTATAGTATACATATTATAACTGCTATTGCTATAGTAAACATAGTATAACTGCTATTGCTATAGTATACATATTATAACTGCTATTGCTATAGTATACATATTATAACTGCTATTACTATAGTAAACATATTATAGCTGCTATTGCTATAGTAAACATATAACTGCTATTGCTATAGTAAACATAATATTATAACTGCTATTGCTATAGTAAACACATTATAACTGCTATTGCTATAGTATACATATTATAACTGCTATTGCTATAGTAAACATAGTATAACTGCTATTGCTATAGTATACATATTATAACTGCTATTGCTATAGTAAACATATTATAACTGCTATTGCTATAGTAAACATAGTATAACTGCTATTGCTATAGTAAACATATTATAACTGCTATTGCTATAGTAAAAATAGTATAACTGTTATTGCTATAGTATACATATTATAACTGCTATTGCTATAGTATACATATTATAACTGCTATTGCTATAGTAAACATATTATAACTGCTATTGCTATAGTATACATATTATAACTGCTATTGCTATAGTATACATATTATAACTGCTATTACTATAGTAAACATATTATAGCTGCTATTGCTATAGTAAAAATAGTATAACTGTTATTGCTATAGTATACATATTATAACTGCTATTGCTATAGTATACATATTATAATTGCTATTGCTATAGTAAACATATTATAACTGCTATTGCTATAGTATACATATTATAACTGCTATTGCTATAGTAAACATATTATAACTGCTATTGCTATAGTAAACATAGTATAACTGCTATTGCTATAGTAAACATAGTATAACTGCTATTGCTATAGTATACATAGTATAACTGCTATTGCTATAGTATACATAGTATAACTACTATTGCTATAGTAAACATATTATCACTATTGTTTCTGTCACTTACTTTCTCTGAAACATCTGATGCATACACTGCATAGTCTGCTGGTGTGCTCTTTGCATGGCGTCACTCAGGTTTATTACCCGAGTGTTGTCTCCCTTCTGTTCATTTCCTCTGGTCACACATCTCTCTACCAGTTCCAGCTCTGGTATTAAACACTTCCACAGTCCAAGTGCGTTTGGGAAGTCAATGAAAGCCATTAGACCTGAGAACATAAATTGTCTGGAATGTTAGGTTTAGTTTCTTGGTATAATACTTTGCTCTTCTGACAGTTTCGTTTTAGCGGACAACTTTCTTTTTCTTTGCAGTTGCAGTTTTTTCTGGGGGTTTTGCAACTGTAGAAACTACCGAAAACGAGCGTGCAACATACATTGGCCTGAGTGAAAGACCTTTCAAACTAACATACGCAAACCACAAATCATCATTTAAAAACAAGGAGAAAGCAAATCAAACAGAACTTAGCAAATACATTTGGCAACTAACTAACAAAAACATTAAACACAATATAAGTTGGAAAATATTAAGGAAAGCGAAACCATACAACACAATTACCAAAAGGTGTAATTTATGCTTATGGGAATGTGTCTTTATTTTATACAAACCTAACATGTGTACTTTAAACAAGCGAAACAATCTCTTATCAACCTGCCGACACTCAAAAAAATTCTTACTGTGCAACCATAAAACCTAGAGACTCTGTATTTATATTTTATTTATATTTTATGTACTATAGTAAATAATATACAAATACCCACAGAGCATAGCCACCCAACAACAACTTCATCTACTATCAATTGTGCTTCTACATTATGTTTTTTATATATTTAATAACACTTACAAACCTATATAACACCAAAACTAGTGCTATGTTTACGTTATGTTTTACGTTGTGTTTAGCATGTTGATTTTCTTAATGTAAAAAATTGAATTCAATATTGTGACTGAGGAGTGCTGAAGAGGCATAAAAATAATAGTAGCACAATAAAATAACATCTAATTAAATTGCTCTTTTTCTTGATAATATAATTGCTCATTATTGTACATATAATAATTTGAACACTCTTTTATCTGCTGTTTAACAAACTTACTCTACAGCAATTATATACTGTATATATATATATATATATATATAGTTTCTATAATTAAAAATGAATCAAAAGAACTCAATATTTGGAAAAATAGAGTATTTATATTTGGTACTAATACAATTTTGGATATAAAAATAAACTTAGATCTTCATTCTATTGACTACAATATTGTTTCACGTAGTGCGAGCTACGATCATCAGGTCGTTGTGTGTACGCTTGACTCAAGCGTACCCACAACGACCTGATGATCGTAGCTCGCACTACGTGAAACAATATTGTAGTCAATAGAATGAAGATCTAAGTTTATTTTTATATCCAAAATTGTATTAGTACCAAATATATATATATATATATATATATATATATATATATATATATATATATATATAGTAAAATGAGTGTTTATAAAACGTTACTAGAGTGCTCTATAGAAATAAATCTAGAGCATAAACATTAGAAGAAATAAAATGAGATTTGATTAATATAATCTCATTTTATTTCTTCTAATATATATATATATATATATATATATATATATACACACACATATATATATATATATATATATATATATATATATATATATATATACACACATATATATATATTTTTTATAACATAGAGAAAGTGTATAATTATACATATACTGTATACACATATAATATGCTATCATACCATGGGATGAGTGGTAGTTTATATCTACAACTTTCCCGATATTCTCATGTGTTATCCCAGCCCACTTGGTTGTGGGTTCTTTAATTGACTTCTTCACCTGCAAAACCTCACTATATTGAACATTGATATGCATCACTCATCCAAGTAAACTCACACTTGTCTAAAAGAGACAAGTTTATTCTGTCTAATTTCAACTGATATCAAAACTGTAGAGTAAGCCTAGGGCCACACGGTGCGTATTTTCGCACGCGAAAATTGAAATCACAAGTAGCAAAGGCCCTAGGCTTACTCAACAACAGAGACACTGCTGGTTATTGTAGTCTAGTAAAGTGTTCGCACTAAGAGTAACTCAGTAACTCAGTAGTAGTGTAAGTTCACTTACTCTAACTTTGTCACCAACTATAATATAAGTTCTAAGTCTCTCAACCTCAGAAACCAATCCTTTCCAGTCTGTACATTCGGGGAAGTTAACCATCACGTCTGTTCCATCAGAGTATAGTAGAGTACCAACACTGAGATGGGACACTCCACACCACCCCCTTACTGGCTCTTCTACTCCCAGACTCACCCATACTTTCTCACCAACCTAAACACATAGTATAGCTCTACTTTATATAGTAACATAACAGAGTATAGCACTACTTCATATAATAACATAATATAGTATAGCACTACTTTATATAGTAACATAACATAGTATAGCACTACTTTATATAGTAACATAACATAGTATAGCACTACTTCATATAGTACTGAGTAACCATCAAAAGTCACCTCAAGGGGTTTAGCTTCAACCTTCTCTATTTCTCCAAAGTAGCCTTTCCATCCATTTTCCCCAAAATTAACAACCACAGCAATCTTACCACTATTGCCTTCACGGTCTATGACTGCAAGGACTCCAGTACTGCAATTCAACAATAATGTTATATTAATGTTCTAGTAATCTGATAGTAATGTGACAGTAATGTTATAGTAATGTGATACAGTAATGTTCTAGTAATCTGATAGTAATGTGACACAGTAATGTGACATAGTAATGTGACATAGTAATGTGACATAGTAATGTGACATAGTAATGTGACATAGTAATGTGATATAGTAATGTGATATAGTAATGTGACATAGTAATGTAATATAGTAATGTGATATAGTAATGTGATATAGTAATGTGACACAGTAATGTGACATAGTAATGTGACATAGTAATGTGACATAGTAATGTGACATAGTAATGTGATATAGTAATGTGATATAGTAATATGATATAGTAATGTGACAGTAATGTGATATAATAATGTGATATAGTAATGTGACAGTAATGTGATATAGTAATGTGACACAGTAATGTGACATAGTAATGTGACATAGTAATGTGACACAGTAATGTGATATAGTAATGTGATATAGTAATGTGATAGTAATGTGATAATAATGTGATATAGTAATGTGACATAGTAATGTGATAATAATGCAATAGTGGTGTAATATTAATGCAATATTAATGTAGCATTAATGCGATGGTAAGGTGAAAGTAATGTGATAGTAATGGGACACTATTGTGAAAGTAATGTGACTCAATATGATAGTAATGTGACAATAATGTGATATAGTAATGTGATATAGTAATGTGACAGTAATGTGATAGTAATGTGATATAGTAATGTGACAGTAATGTGAAAGTAATGTGACATTAATGTGAAAGTAATGTAATGTACTCACTCTCCAGGTTTGACTTTACCCCAACCATCACTCGGTTCCTTTACCGAAGTCCTGACTCTCACGATATCTCCAACTACAGGAAGGTCATGTTTAACCTCTGATCTGATAAGAGCGGAAGTCTTCCCAGTCCAAGGATGGTTGCTGGCGAACAGCACTGCACACTAAAAACGAGGAGATAAGGAAATGCTGGTCAACTTATTGTGTTGACTTTGGATATCATAACAAGTGGAACATGTATCAATATTTGCTATTAGTTGTTATTTGTATGGTAAGATGTTTTCTAAACTATAACATTACTAATTTATATTTCTATTTGTACTATAAATTGAAAAACTCTATTTCATTGTAATATACAATTATAAGGAAATATGAAATGAATCACAGAGAATAGGTATAAACAAGCAGAGCCAACCAACTCACTTGATCTTTATCAGCAAACTCCTTGACATAGCCCACACTCATGTGGTCAAAGCTTGTATTGAGGAACTCATCAGCAATATCTTCATCAACTCTCAGTCTAACACTGTCTCCTGCTCTCAGTCTAACGCTGTCTCCTGCTTTCAGCTTGCCCTGGCCATTTGCTATTAGATATAACTATTATGTCATGATGACGATACACTATCAGATGTCAATTTATTCGGAGCATCACAGATCATGTAGCTGTAGAGACAGCAACTGCATAGCAACAGCATAACAACAGCATAGCAACCGCATAGCAACTGCATAGCAACAGCATAACAACAGCATAGCAACCGCATAGCAACCGCATAGCAACGGCATAGCAACCACATAGTAACGACACAAACCTGCATAACAATCATATAATAACTGGATAGCGTTATTTCATTGAAGAAGAAAAGAGGAAGAATATTGTTAACCTTTTTTCTTGTTCAAAAATAGTGAAAAGCAGCAACATGAGTACATATGTACCTGACTGTAGAGAAATCATTTCATCTTTCAAGTTTTGTAGAATTTGCTGAGCTTCTTCTAAGTCACCATCTTCATCACCCAACTTCAGTTTCTCCATCATCTCTTTGGTTTTGGAGGCACTTAACTGCAGCTTATCTCGTTTGGTGCGCAACTCCGCAGTCTGCAGCTTCAAGGCGTCATCCACTGCTTGTATCTTCCCACCAGCTCTAGTCATAGTCTCTTCCTTGAGTTGACGAAGCCTCTTCTTGTTTGCTTCTCCAACCTTGACCATAGCATCTTCTTTCTTCTTGTAGGTTTTCACCTTTCACACAGGGAAATGAGCAACTGGTAATATGTGCATCATGACTATATAAATAAAATGACTGAATTATTACTAGAGTTTACCCGCTTTTCTGCCGTCTCAAGTAACTCTTCTGCGTCTCTGATTAGTTTCTGATACTTTGCCGGACTGCCTGTTGGGTTTGAGAAGAGGTTACTATTCATATAGTCACAGTATGATATCATATAGAGGTTACTATTCATATAGTCACAGTATGATATCATATAGAGGTTACTATTCATATAGTCACAGTATGATATCATATAGAGATTACTATTCATATAGTCACAGTATGATATCATATAGAGGTTACTATTCATATAGTCACAGTATGATATCATATAGAGGTTACTATTCATATAGTCACAGTATATCATATAGAGGTTACTATTCATATAGTCACAGTATGATATCATATAGAGGTTACTATTCATATAGTCACAGTATATCATATAGAGGTTACTATTCATATAGTCACAGTATGATATTATATAGAGGTTACTATTCATATAGTCACAGTATATCATATAGAGGTTACTATTCATATAGTCACAGTATGATATCATATAGAGGTTACTATTCATATAGTCACAGTATGATATCATATAGAAATTACTATTCATATAGTCACAGCATATCATATAGAGGTTACTATTCATATAGTCACAGTATGATATCTTGTACTGTATTATGTTTCAGTAACTAATTCATCATGTAGACCAACCAACTGCTTCAACATGTTCTACGCTTTGCAAGACTTGCTGGGCCTGTCACTTACCACTTGAAGGGTCAAGCTCTGCAGAGTCAGTGCTTCCAGGTGCTCTCTGACTCACACCTGCCAGCTGTTTCAGCAGCAGACTGTCTTGCAGGCATTCGAAACCTCCATTTGGAATAAAGAAATCCTGCAAGCATGTTACACTGTGCAGTTACGCTTTCTATATACAGTATGGATGTAGAGTTGATATTCAATAGTCATATCCAACACTGCATTATTCACATATTATATTATATTATATTATTAACATCCTGGCAGATATGGAATGCAATTTAGGAACTTAGTTCACAGTTATGTGTGACTAAAATAACTGTTACAACCACCTAGCATATTTGTTGTACCTTTTGGCAGAGAGGGCACTTGTACTTGCTGTCAGAGACTGGCAGGTTGTTTAGACACTCCAGGCAAAGTGTGTGCTGACAAGGTAGCTGCTTCTGAGTCACCTTTTCCTCAAGACACACTTTGCATTGCAACATATTTTTTAGCTGACCTGCTATATTAGCCATCTCTTCTAAAATTATTATTATTAATAATTATTATTTTATATATATATATAATAATAACAATAATAATAATAAAAGTATAATGCTCTCACTTGTTTGTCACCAGCTCCGTGCTAGCTCGTCTATGTATACCCTGTAGGCTTGTGTGTATACTCTAGCACCAGCTCCCTCCTTACTTATAGGCTTTCAAATAATTGATCCATTGACACAATGCTTGGAAATTTTATATTCCATTCAGTTGCTTTGGATTATGCAATTGGAAACCAATACGGGTTATTGTAACTTTCAAAGTTTTAATGGAGCATTCAACAGTAACAATATAGAGTACTTCATTGTCAATATAAAGCAGTGGTTCCCGCCTGGGGGATTTCCTCCTTGGGGGGTTTTGGGCTTTTAAGGGGGATTTTATTTTACCTGTACTTAGTGGATCATTAAAAATGAAAAGAGAAACTGCCTTACCTGAAAAGTGACCTGGGACGTACCCTGTCAAAAGCAGAGTCAGACTTAAGAGGCCGACACAAAAGCATCAGCTGAAGCTATCGCATATTTAATTGAACTTCTCCATGTTTTATACATTCACAATATATAATTATTACTTACAATCTGATATTATAATCATTGTATATTATAATATTATATCAGTCATATAAATTGCACTGGACTGGTGTAGAGAAGTTGAGAACCACTGATATAAAGAGTTCCAGACCAACCAAAAAACTTCCTATTTCCCATTTCATCAATCAATATTTAACTAGCATATTTTTCTGTTAGAATTTTACCAAGAATGATATAATAACTTTTTAGAGAGCAAAGTATACTTAGTTATACAATAGATTACAGCCTAATGCATATGGCCATATAGCATGCTATATCACAATGCATATGGCTATATACATCATATTCTAATGCATGATACTATAATATATTTTAACTGATATGGCTATATAATATAATATAACATCATATAGGTTAATGTGAATAACACTACAGATATATGTTCAGATGGTGTAAACTAAAAATAAACAAACTAAACCTTTGCATGCTCACAAGCCTGGCTGTCATATTCAAAAGAGAAGACAACTTTCTATTTCATATTCTCTTTCATATTAAAATAATATGTTGTTAATAAGAAAGTAGTAACCTTATTACTGTTGTGCTTGTGTGATAGCATGTGTATAATACTATAGTGATAGCATATGTATAATACTATAGTAATAGCATATGTATAATACTATAGTGATAGCATATGTATAATACTATAGTAATAGCATGTGTATAATATTATAGTGATAGCATGTGTATAATACTATAGTGATAGCATGTGTATAATACTATAGTGATATCATGTGTATAATACTATAGTGATAGCATGTGTATAATACTATAGTAATAGCATGTGTATAATACTATATAGTGATAGCATGTGTATAATACTATAGTGATAGCATGTGTATAATACTATAGTGATAGCATATGTATAATACTATAGTAATAGCATATGTATAATACTATAGTGATAGCATATGTATAATACTATAGTGATAGCATGTGTATAATACTATAGTGATAGCATATGTATAATACTATAGTGATAGCATATGTATAATACTATAGTAATAGCATGTGTATAATACTATAGTGATAGCATATGTATAATACTATAGTAATAGCATATGTATAATACTATAGTGATAGCATGTGTATAATACTATAGTGATAGCATGTGTATAATACTATAGTAATAGCATGTGTATAATACTATAGTAATAGCATATGTATAATACTATAGTAATAGCATATGCTGAAGTAACAGTTTAAAACAACACATTTATTGCATCTCAAAACGCTGCAACTAAAACAAGATCAAAAACTACAAAATTACCAAAACATATTGAGTTGAAAGGCATACAAATCTTATAATAAGCTGAAGTTATATTGTATATTAAATTATTAATAAATCATCAACAGAATAAAGAGCTACCAATTATACACAAGGCAATAAATATAATCACATTTTGGTTTAATAATCTTAAAAATATTACAGCATAACATAATTAAACAGGGACTGCACATTGCAAGTTATATGCAACATACTTATAATATTATTTTACTACATCAGTCAAGAAAATAATGATACTACTTGAATCAAAATGAAAATTATATTATTGTTGGAATAATTATACTATTTCACTATTTTACAAACATTGAAAGTAGCCATTTCACTTTTATCCAAGCCGCATAAAATATAGATTAATTTCCCTATTAATTAAATTAAAGCTGTTTTACATTTCTACCATTCCTACTGAGACAGTAAGATTTGAGAGACCTGATAACTATATGTTAATCCAAAATTTCAATGCAAACTCTATTAACTGTAGCAAAACTTGTACTAATCTTGAAATATTTTTATTTAGTGCCATTCTATGGTGTTTGTGTTTGTCAGCTGGGAAATATTTGTTATTCTAAATCAGCATCAAGTTGACAGAATTTCCTGTAGCAGAGAGTATTATGTTCCTTTAACCTAACATAATTATCTATATAGAATACTTCACTTTCAACTTGAGGGAGGTTAGTGCAAGCATTTGTATGTAACTCACAGTATCTTAGACTGTTACTGTAGCACATCACCTCACACAGATGGTTAACTGAACAATCGAATGCACATTCATGTAAGTCTGTGTGAAGTCGACCAACTAACATACTGGTAGCTTTGGAGTTGCACTGATCTATACTTTCTATAACTAGAATGAACTTGAGGTGCAGAGGCTTTGTACCTTTGAGTGCTTCAAGTGGAAAGGTGTTGGTATTGGGACATTGTGTCGTCTGATCTGATTGGACTGTGTTTTCATAGGGACACTCTGATTGGTCAGATGGGGTAGTAGCCACAGCATTGAGGGTCATGTCCTCTAAGACTACAACATGAGGCATACAGATGTATGGAGCAGAGAGATTATAGATTATGAAAGTTAGTCTAGAAAACTCCATATACATTATGATAGTACTTTGGATAATAATATGAATACAAACATGATATAAAGAGAAAAGTTGAAGTGCCTAGTGAAAACTACACCCTTCTGTGACGCACCTTTCTGGTTGTCTGCTTCTGGAATAGAATAGTATTGAATATGACTTTGCATACGAATAGAGGTGAGAGCTGCAAACCCTTCAGAGGTTTGTACTAGTTGCTTTAGTTGACCCGGTGTTACAGGGACTGTGTAAACTAAGTGGAGGTTGCAGACTAGCTGAACTTGACAGAAGTACAGACTGGAGGAGAATCTCAGGGTCAGCATCAGAGCAAGTGGAGACACTGGAAGGAAATCTCTTACGTCATACAAACTTGTTGTAAAACTTATTCTCACTGGCTTCAGTATGAGGCCACAGGAAGCCAAACCTCTGCACTGAGAGTTGGCGTCTACCAGCTGGTAATACCACTCACCATTAGTCTGGTAAACAATGTGGAGCACACTGGATACTCTTAAATAAACTTTCTCAAACTCAGACATAAAAGAGCACCGCCAGTTTTCACCTCTTAATAATGAAACAACCATTTTACAGATTAGGGCACTCTGTTGGTCCTTAACAATTGCCACAACAGTGTTTATGTTTGCTCTATCTAACACAGCCATAGCATGCAGTTGCTTGTGTCGGAGATTGTCTAGAGGAAAGCTAGTTTTAGTGGTGGCTGTCACGGCGTGAGTAATGCTGAGGAGAGACAAGTCAGCGGCTGTCTTGGAGTAAAATACATTAAAACCTGCTCCTGGCAGCCCAGACACACAGGAAAGATGGGAAATTCTGAACTCTGGATTAATTTGTTCTATTTCTACAAGAACATAAAGAGAAGTTACTATTTCTACAAGAACACAAGGAGAAGTTACTATTTCTACAAGAACACAAGGAGAAGTTACTATTTCTACAAGAACATAAGGAGAGGTTACTATTTCTACAAGAACACAAGGAGAGGTACTATTTCTACAAGAACATAAGGAGAAGTTATTATTTCTACAAGAACATAAGGAGAGGATACTATTTCTACAAGAACATAAAGAGAAGTTACTATTTCTACAAGAACACAAGGAGAAGTTACTATTTCTACAAGAACATAAGGAGAAGTTACTATTTCTACAAGAACATAAGGAGAAGTTACTATTTCTACAAGAACATAAAGAGAAGTTACTATTTATCAGATGTAGTATTTTAATACAAGTCATTAAATGCACATCCTGTATTTGCTTCTCACCAATTGAGTCTTCTGCTGAGATGTTCCTAGCTTGTAATGATGTGTTGGTGACGTAAAAGATTAGCTCAGAATCCGAAGAAGAGAAACACATCTCCTGTACAAGGACCCCATCCAGCAGCACGCTGTCCCCAGACTCAATGTCAAAATAACTATCTTCTGCAATGCTTACTAAAATTATAAGTAAACTAGATGTGCAATATTCTCTCAAACAACAAACAGCAGATTTTATATTCATTTAGTATTCCTAATCTAGAACAAATGTTAACAATACTCTGCAACTAATGCTATGGCCTGTGGTACACAACAACCTCAGACCATGCTCTATCAACCAAGGTTTACTTCTGTTACTTCATGTAACACAATGTAATTAGACAAGTAATGCAGTAAGTTTATGCAGTTAAGAGCTAACTATAAACAACCATAAAAAATGATGAAAACAAAAATTTTACTTGAGAGTTGTATTTGCTTACTTACCAGATAATAGGGTGGCAGTAAATGTTATGATCAAGAACCAGTGTGTAAAGACTATTATGTTATACATAGCTAAACTCTTGTTTTAACTTGTAACTTTTTATTTTACTATAATTTCACTGTGCGGTGATAATTAAAATCCAGCTGTGCACAAGAAACAGTACTATCAGGAATAAATCAGGTTGTACCAGAATAGATGAGAATCCTTCAAAGCAATCATATTAATGATGTAATTTACAAAAACCACTCAAGAAGATTAATAATTTTGTATTTCTCAACCAAACTTTGTGGTTCATTAACCTCCGACATATACTTATCCAAGATTAAATTGCATTCTTAAAAGATCGCTTGACTTGGATTAGAATTTCATAAACAAATCCATCTGCTTGCCAATATTCTTTCTGATAATGGAATGGTATAAAATATTACTAGCAATTGGCAGATAACGATAATAACATATTAGCAATGGTAATGTAATAACAGCAAGGGTAACGATTATGGAATTATATAGTAATAGAATACTAGTGGCGGCTACGGTAATAAAACGATAGCAATAA
The DNA here is from genome assembly GCA_964035545.1 of Bugula neritina. NCBI lineage: Eukaryota > Metazoa > Bryozoa > Gymnolaemata > Cheilostomatida > Bugulidae > Bugula > Bugula neritina. The sequence goes on from OZ037767.1 coordinate 32,312,812, forward strand.
ATAAGACTAAAACAGAAAGCAATATCAAATAAAATTCTTCAAATTTACTCACAAATTTTATAAAAAACACTCTAATCAATTAGTAAATAATTTCATTTGATACAAAAGTGATATGCATTTTCTAAAATTAAGACTAGTTGTTTTATAAAACTATTGATAACAAAGAAAAATAATAGTGGCTAAAGAAATTACTAGTAAATTTTGAATATAGTATAATAATCATAGTAAATGTTGAGTGTAGTATAACTATGTATGCAATAGAATATAACTATTATAGTTATACTCATTGTGTTTTGTGTAAGCTATAGAATTTAGGTATATAGTATTATATGCAGTTGAATGCTAGTGACTATGGGCTAGGCATAGAATATAAAATATACCTAAAATTAAAATTATTAGTATTACCATTATCATTAGTATAAGCATTACTATTTAACATAAATATTGTTATTAATATTAGCATTATTTTGTTATATGTATAGTGCATGTTATCGAATATAAGCATAGTAGGTATTATATTTATAAAATGGTAATAGCTAATGCTTACAGCCGCAACACTATAATCAGAACTTGAATGGCTAATACTAATACTAATACTAATACTAATACTAATAGTAATAACTAATAAGGCTGCTAAAATTTAAAAAAATAAAACATAGGTATAACTATAGAATCTTAAAGATTCAAAGAGCAGTAACACTATAAGTAACAGTAACAGTTACATAACATTTTCATTTTAATTTACATTGCAATTGTCATTGACTATCATTATTGATTGTGATTATCAAATTCAATATGTTTATCATCATCAAATTCAATATGATTATGATTATACTTATAGTGAAAGCTTGTTAAAAAAAGTAATTATGGCTTTACAATGCAAGTAAAATAAGTTATTTACCAGGATAATGATGATAAAATCAATACTTACAAATTGGTAATTTTTAAACCTCTTTTACTGTTTTTGGTAACTCAAGCTTTGAACAAAGTCAGCCCATGTGTAATTATGCAAGTTCGTGAGCACATAGGTTGTCTGCTGAAACTTTCTTTGGTGATTTCCGGTTAGCTGGTTTATTTTAGTGTTGTAACAGCGGTACGAGACACCATGTTAGCTCTCTTAATACAGAGATGACGGAGTAGTTGGTCATGTAGATGACTGTAGCTTGCGTTTTATGTTTGATGTTTGGAGGGTAATGTAAACTCCTCGAAACAGGATGTAATTCTTCGCCAGGTTTCCGAAAGCCGTTTTCTATAAATAGTTCTATAAGCAGCTCCAAGTTGGTGGTGAAGGACGATTTTAGTTCGGGAGGTGGGGGGGTGAGGGCGGGGTTTAGGGTTATGTCCCCAACTCTTAACTCGAGACCCCCTAACTACTGCACTCGTTCACCACCAACTCGGAGCTGTTTATAAAACCATTCGTTTCTCATTCCTATCAAACACATTGACATTCTCAATTAAAAATCATAAAACTAACTTGAAAATAAATATAATGATGATATTATCAATAAGTTATATATAATTACTAATATTTTATAGTTTACTACAAGTATAGTTATTGTTTAAAGTTTAATTTGTATATATCATAAGACTAGGTTTAGCTATTGTGAATTTGAATATATTTTATTTGTTTTCAATCATTATGATTATCATTATCATTATGATTATCATGATCATGATGATGATATTGATTATGATAATCATAATGATTATCATTATCACATATCACTTAATTTCATCAGTGTATCACATATCATATGCCATATGATTGTGACATGTGATAATGATATCCATATCATCATCATATCATTTATCAATTACCATATGATTATCATTATGATATGATAATTAATATTAATTCACTATTACTAATAGTGAATTAATATTAATTATTGATAGATATGACATATGACTATCATTATGTTTATGATAAATTGAAGTGATATATCATTATGTCATATAATATTAATATAATTATATGGTTATATTCATAGTTATACCCTTACACTGTTACAGACTACGTCTATAGAACTTGTTTTGTTTTTTTAAAAATCAATCACAATGTTAGGCATTTTAATAGTTTTTATTTTGAAACTGATTTTGTTTTGATTCTTGTGTTTGACTTTGTTTGACTTTTGCTTTCAGTTCATGTTTTTTAATAAATTAATTGAAAATTTAGTGATACTGACATTGACTCATTATTTTTAAATTCTAGTCATTATAATTACTAAGAATAAAATGATAATATATATAATTATATTGCGATTGTCTGTATAATCAATTGTCGTTTTTATTTTGATTGTATGCCTATACTCATATCCATATGCCCTATCAATCATACGCACTATCACTATGGCATGTTTATGTCATTGTTGTGGTTATCACAATCAGTAGTTAAAATGAATCACGACAATCAGATTTGATATTAACTTCAAAACCACTATATTTGTATTACTATTAGTATGATAATAATTATCAAACTTTTTTTATCAACTCATCTTACGTTGATGGTGTACTTGTTAACTCATGCAATTGTTAATGTTGCTGAAATTATCACTGAGCATAATGCCCCATTTAGACTACAGTTGAAACTCAACTGTTTTCGAGACTGAGTGTTGAACTCTCTAATGTCACAACTGTCAGATTTCTGAACGCAGCGGTTTATTTTTCGCTCAAATTTTGCATTCAGCAATCATCCCAATCACTGACTGGCAGGTAATTCCTGATTAGTTGAATGCTTCTACTTATTCCACGTGCTACTAGAGAGCATTATTATTTGATTTAGTTCTTCAAAAACTATATTATTTTACTAAATAATATGATGAAATCATGTATGGAAATCTTGAAAATAAATTTTTAGTAGATAAATTTGGCTGAATTCTATTTGCATATATGGTTCACTATGCTAGTGAAGCCGATTGAATAAAGCTAGTAAATCTCATTAAATGACACTAATAATTTGGAATAATTGAAGCTAGTAAATTAGAATAAAAAAACCAGTAAATCTTATTGAATTATACAAGTAAATCTCATTAAGTTGGGCTAAATTTGATTATTGGTTGCTGTGGGTACAGCAGAAACTGAGTTACGGCATTCCTATTGGTTAAAAGTTTGCTGAGATAGTACGCATTCAAAGTTCGTAGTGAGAGCAGCAAAAATAAGGACGTGACATTGGAGCTATGCTCGAGCAGCTCGAAAAACCCTTTCACAGTTCAGGTTCGACTGCCCCATTAGACTGGGTATCATAACCAGTATGAATATGAGTTGAATATCCCATTCTGTTGTTTACTGCCAGTACAAGTTTAGTAATAACTGGTTTACATCATTGTTATAGTCGTAGTGTGATGATATAAATATAACTCATATGCTTACTATCAGCATCAGTATAGGCCACTTTAGTAGTAACAATACAGCTATCATTACACCTTTGCCTATAGCGGTATGCATCTATGAAATCACCAACTGGCAACATTCAATAAAACTCACTGTCAGCATCATCATTTTAATTTCTGTTCAATAGAAATCAGTCTCACACTTGGTACTACTCTCAGTCTATGCTCTCAGTATCACTCTCAGTCTATACTCTCACTCTCAGCCTATGCTCTCAGTCTATACTCTCAGTCTCACTCTCAGTCTATACTCTCAGTCTCTCTCTCAGCCTATGCTCTCAGTATCACTCACTCTCAGTCTATGCTCTCAGTATCACTTTCAGTCTACACTCTCAGTATCACTCTCAGTTTATACTCTCAGTCTCACTCTCAGTCTATGCTCTCAGTATCACTCTCAGTCTATACCCTCAGTATCACTCACTCTCAGTCTTATGTACTCTCAGCCTATGCTCTCAGTCTCACTCCCAGTCTTACATTCAGTAAATTGATTTTCCTAGTAATTTGTATGTGATCCAAATTATGTCATCAGTCTTTCAAAATACAGGTGACTAAAGTTGCCTATTTTATGCTATTTCAAAAATTGTATCAATTATTAATAACTTAAAGAGTTGATTCTAATTTGGTTTTAATAAATGAACACGGTGATCAGAGATCTTATAGAAGACACTGTACCCAGAAATCTTAAGACAGATAACAGATGTATGTTTTATTATAGCTTTGATATTTCTCTCCTGACTGACAGTTTGATGCATCAAGCTCACCGCTCAGACACGCTGTCATAAGAGGCAGTGAACAGAACTTGGTGGAGTCAGGCAGAGGTCAGGAGTAAAGAATTCTGGGAAGGTATCATAATATTAACATCGTTGTGTCCTGCTACATTTAATTATAGTAAATACGTTTGATCATATATTTAGAACATAGTTTCTCTCCACAACACAGTGGATATACTGCAAACCCATAAAATACTTTAGCCTAATAATCTAAATTCTAATAGAATATTATGATAGAAACTGAAAGATTACAACTCCATATCACCATATTGCTTAGCAGGGAGAGATACAATATACTCAAACATTAGTGGCCTCACTTTTGGTATGTTATAAAATCAGGGATATTATGTAACATGCTATGGCACTATCTAAAAGACAACTGTTTGCTGTTTCCAGGTGACAGCACTGCAACCAATTTGGAAGGATTTTGTTATTGATAACATTTCATTTTCACAAACCTTACAGGGTGTGTTACACATTTTATAGCACTTGGTGTGAACACATGTAATTCTTGGCAACTTGATTGCTGTCAATATCATTTTACCATGTTTGACGTATGAATAGCTAGATACTGTTCTAAGTTGTCTGGTACAGTCCCTTCAACAGTTTAGAAAATATTGTCACATAGTGAAATGACTGGTTAAATCCAGCTGTTCTAGCTTACAATAGATAGACCAAGACTATATAATCTATAGCAGTTGTTTTTCTGTATACTAAGCTCAGTTTAAAAATAGCTAAAATAGTTGAGCTTTTGCCAAAAGCTTTATTTTTTGGAAAGCTAAGAAATAGCTAATAGCTTGGCTATTTCTTTGATATATGACTAATCATTACAGCTACACCAGCTTTACTTGACAGCATTTGAGTTGCGTGTCGTGTAGTAGGTTAACATCGCATGTACAAGTGAGATAGATATATGCTTTAACAATCTGTCAGAAAATGCTTTCAAACAATCTTTTTAATGTATCTAAAAACAATGTAAGTTGTCTTCTTTTATTTTGATGTTGATTGTTTCTTAGCTCATTACTACAGCAACATAGGCACTTGTACACACAATATACTATATTATAATTGTGCGTTTGTATGCTAAAGGGGGAAAGTTATGAGAAACTATTATCAACTTTTGGAACCCTCTGCGGTGACATCGAAGTGTGTGAAGTCAGTGGAAGTGCCAAGTCCCTGGTCAATCAAGGGTAAGGATCTTCAAAATAGTTTTTTGTCTTTGCTTTGATTGTTCTGCAGCTGGTTAATAGAAATAGCTTAAGATAATTTGGTATTGATTTATATTTGTAGAGGTCATTGTATTGGTGGTGATGTTTCCACAAGGCTACTTTCGTTTACTGATTATTTATCTGAGAGAAAGGATTATGGAGTCATAGGTATGCAGTGTATTATTTGACAGCATAGTGAGAATATATAATATATAATATAGTAATATCTACTCAGTATGAATATGCATTACTATATCATATTGAGCTGTTTTGTAGGCGAAAGACGGCTGCAACCTTTACAGTCAAACCAACCGAAGGTGGATAAATTTCCAGAATCACCTACTGAATATGGGAAAGGGGAGAAACAAAGGATTCTGGATGAGATGGCGCAGGCGCATATGACTGCGGCCAGTGAGTATAATATACATGTTCACTACAGCAACTTTCTAGCAGCAGCATCTGTCTAGCGGCAGCATCTGTCTAGCGGCAGCAACTGTGTAGCGGCAGCAACTGTGTAGTGGCAGCCTCTGTTTAGCGGCAGCCTCTGTCTAGCGGCAGCATCTGTCTAGCGGCAGCATCTGTCTAGCAATAAGTTGCACTGAATGCTGACTGACCTGTTGCAGCGGCAGCGAATCCGAGGAGATATAAACTGGTGAACTGGAGCTCCGGCAAGTCGGCAGCGACTGAACCCTCCTGGGCGACTGACCTTTGGATGACAGCTGCTTTGTCACTGAAAGTGTTTCTGGGTGGCGTACCCAAGTACTTGAGTGAAGGTACCGTCCGTCTGTCTGTCTGAGTGTCTGTCTGTCTGTCCTCACCAGCCTTTCTCAGCCAGTTCCTTGTTTGTGTTACAAAAGTGTCATGTTTTACAGTTGCTATGAGGAGCTACTTGGAGGCCTTCGGTGAAGTGGAAGTGAAGTTGGTAGCTGCAGGGACACCTCGAGGTACAAATAACTCTCCAACATGTCTCCTTTTCTTCATATCTGTTTCTCTTTATATCTGTTTCTCTTCATATCTGTTTCTCCTCATATCTGTTTCTCTTCATATCTGTTTCTCTTCATATCTGTTTCTCTTCATATCTGTTTCTCTTCATATCTGTTTCTCCTCATATCTGTTTCTCCTCATATCTGTTTCTCTGTTAAGTTGTGTGTCTCATAACTCATGAATAGCTCCACGTGTTTCAGGCTACGGTTACGCTACATTCAGGAAAGAATCCTCTCTTAGAGCTTTCTTGTCATCCTGCCAGTGCACTGAACGGCGACTCACCTACACACTTCCCAGCGCTGTAGACACTCGACTGGAGACAAGGGTGAATAAGCAGGTGGGGAGAGGAGTAGATAGGCAGGTGGGGAGAGGAGTAGATAGGCAGGTGGAGAGAGGGGTGGATAGGCAGGTGGAGAAGGGGGTAGAGAGAGGGGTGAGTGTTTTATTGCGTCTGTTAGGAGTTAGTGTGTCTGCACTGATGTGTGTATATCTGAGGATTCTTGTGTAGCTTGCCAGAGATCTCTGTTGAGGAGTCGTGTTCTTATTGTGAAAGGCCTTTTAAAATAGAATGTGCTCTTAAAATTCTACCAACTAGTTTAAGGCCAAAAGCTATTGTAACCTTTCAATAATTAAATTATAACTAATGCCAAAAGTTGCCAGCAAATTCAAAACTCAAACGAGCTGTAATATTACGTAACTTTAAAGATGGTCGCTTAAAGGTTAAGGAGTCGTGCTACCCTGCAGTACTGTTAAGGAGTCGTGTTACCTTACAGTACTGTTAAGGAGTTGTGCTACCCTCAGTACTGTTAAGGAGTTGTGCTACCCTCAGTACTGTTAAGGAGTTGTGTTACCCTGCAGTACTGTTAAGGAGTTGTGCTACCCTCAGTACTGTTAAGGAGTTGTGTTACCCTGCAGTACTGTTAAGGAGTTGTGCTACCCTCAGTACTGTTAAGGAGTTGTGTTACCTTACAGTACTGTTAAGGAGTTGTGTTACCCTGCAGTACTGTTGAGGAGTTGAGTTACCCTGCAGTACTGTTGAGGAGTTGAGTTACCTTACAGTACTGTTAAGGAGTTGTGTTACCCTGCAGTACTGTTAAGGAGTTGTGTTACCCTGCAGTACTGTTAAGGAGTTGTGTTACCCTGCAGTACTGTTGAGGAGTTGAGTTACCCTGCAGTACTGTTAAGGAGTTGTGCTACCCTGCAGTACTGTTAAGGAGTTGTGTTACCCTGCAGTACTGTTGAGAAGTTAAGTTACCCTGCAGTACTGTTGAGGAGTTGTGTTACCCTGCAGTACTGTTAAGGGGTCGTGCTACCCTGCAGTACTGTTACGGAGTTGTGTTACCCTGCAGTACTGTTAAGGAGTTGTGTTACCCTGCAGGTGTGGATTCAAGTCATACCCTGGATGATTGCCAACCAGCAGTACTTGACTTGTGAGAAGATGTTGAGAGAAACAGAACTGAAGTACACGGTGTTTGTGGGAAATCTGCACGGCACCACCACAGCTCGGGCGCTTTACCAGGCGATGGCGAGTGCATTTGGGGGAGGCGTGGTTTACTCGGCCATCAATGTAGATTACTCCAAGTATCCAATAGGTGAGATTTCACAACTCCTACTTTACTTGTACCAGCTGATACAGCTAGCTGCTAGTCTTAGTAGTAGTAGCCTGCTAGTCTTAGTAGTAGTAGCCTGCTAGTCTTAGTAGTAGTAGCCTGCTAGTCTTAGTAGTAATAGCCTGCTAGTCTTAGTAGTAATAGCCTGCTAGTCTTAGTAGTAGTAGCCTGCTAGTCTTAGTAGTAATAGCCTGCTAGTCTTAGTAGTAATAGCCTGCTAGTCTAAGTAGTAGTAGCCTGCTAGTCTTAGTAGTAATAGTAGCCTGCTAGTCTTAGTAGTAATAGCCTGCTAGTCTTAGTCAGCTGAACTGTTCCTCTACAGGCTCTGGTCGGGTGACGTTCAGCAATGAAAAAAGTTACAGAATTGCTGTGAGCGCAGGCTATCTGAGACTCTGTAATGGTCACAGTGACAAAGTGGTATGTACCAGCTTTCTTCTGCCTAGAGTTTTCCTCTCTATGGAGTTACTCACTGAGGTGTGTTGAGTTACTATGAGTTAATTACTCACTGAGGTGTGTTGAGTTACTATGAGTTAATTACTCACTGAGCTGTTGTGTGATGAGTTACTATGAGTTAAATACTCACTGAGGTGTGTTGAGTTACTATGAGTTAATTACTCACTGAGGTGCTGTGTGTTGAGTTACTATGAGTTAATTACTCACTGAGGTGCTGTGTGTTGAGTTACTATGAGTTAATTACTCACTGAGCTGCTGTGTGATTCTTTAGATACAAATTGAACCATTCCTTGATGATAGAATGTGCCAGACGTGTTTGCAAGACATCGGAAAGTATTTTTGTCGCTCTCAAACACCTGGATGTTTCCGAGTAAGCTCTGCTCTTCTGATTCATATATAATTAAGAAACACATGTAACGTAATACTGTTAACTAACACTTGTGACACCTGTGACAATGCAGCACTTGTGATACTTGTGACAGAGTGACACCGGTGACACCTGTGATAGTGTGACAGATATTATTTCATTTATTTTGTAGTATTTTTGCACGGCGTGCTGGTTTAACCGCCACTCCTTTGCATTTCTCACTGATGATCACATTCCTCTAACCAAAACCAAGAAGGGGTTTACAGCCAGAGCTAATTTGGTGAAGCAACTTCCTTATGTGAAGCAGGCCGAGACAACTCCAAGATTGTACTGCAACAAACTGTTCTAGTCTATTTTATTATTATATTGCTGTAAATGATGCAGTGTTGTTGTAGCTGATCTACATTCTACTGTCTTTTAAATCAAGTTTATTTACTTGAACTCGCATACATTACTACAGTGTTTTACCCATAGTTTAATGTGTTAGAAAAAGCTATGCATACTCTAGCATAGTGAAATCTTTTCTATAGTCATCTGTGAATGACTAGACTGAAATTTATTCTTCTATTTATTATAATTGAAATAAAATTCAAGAAAAATTGTTCTCATTTGTACAGACTGTAGTTATTTGTTACATAACCCTTTATTTTCCCTGGTGTTGACTTGGAGACAAACAGAATGCATACTTTAAGCTACCTTATTTACTACTTCTTATACTCCTTCACCACCTCATACTCTTACATAACTAGCCCAGTTGTACAATACATTACAGCAATCATTACATAACTGCATGATTTCACATTGCATAATCACTGGATACAATAGTTTCATATAAATAGTTGATCTGCTTTGCTAATCAACAAATGTATGTTCTAATGAATTGATGATCTAATGATGTATATAATTCTATACTCATACCAAAAATGCTTTCATCTATCACTACAATTATGAAACTTTATTCATCAATGACATGTATGTAGATAACATGTATGGTGTGATCTGTATACGCTGTATCCATATACCGTAGGTGTGTATATCAATATAATCTTATATATTGATATACACACCTACTGTATATGCTGTATCCATATACCGTAGGTGTGTATATCAATATAATCTTATATATTGATATACACACCTACTGTATATGCTGTATCCATATACCGTAGGTGTGTATATCAATATAATCTTATATATTGATATACACACCTACTGTATATGCTGTATCCATATACCGTAGGTGTGTATATCAATATAATCCTATATATTGATATACACACCTACTGTATATGCTGTATCCATATACCGTAGGTGTGTATATCAATATAATCCTATATATTGATATACACACCTACTGTATATGCTGTATCCATATACAGTAGGTGTGTATATTGGTAATCAGAACATACCTTCTTTGAGAACGGAGTTACTGTTGCTGTATCAGTCTAACAAGGGTGGGCTACCCCATGTATGCTTCTATATCCTATATCATTTTATATTGTGTATTATATAATTAATTGTATATATTATAATGTGACATATTATATTATAATACTATTATTGTGTTGTATTATTGCATGTTATAAAATGGGATACTATATTATATTACATATCAGGTTACGGTTAAACAGTTTATAATTGGATATAAAATTCGGTCACACATTTTCCAACTGTTTAATAAATGCCATCTATAAGAGAACATCCAGTGCAGTGCATTGCTGTAAGTGAAAACAAGCTTTTGCCCTTGCCTAGCAAGGGCAAAGTGCTACTATTTACGAAACGTACTGTTTGATTTTAATATTTTACATAGCCGCGAGGCATGTTTTTACTTAAAAGTCTAGAATGATTAAATGTTTTAAACAGAATTATAAGATTCACAGAATTATGAAAAGAGTAAATGAATCACTGGATGTACCAAGTTATCTTAATTAAGCAGCCAAAGAAAGTACAATTCACTTGTTACAAACTGCGCAACTTGGGCACTCTGCCAACTTTGGAAGTAGCTTTTTGTAACTAACTGACCTGTAACTGTAACTAACTGACCTGTAACTGTAACTAACTGACCTGTTACTGTAACTAACTGACCTGTAACTGTAACTAACTGACCTGTTACTGTAACTAACTGACCTGTAACTGTAACTAACTAACCTGTAACTGTAACTAACTGACCTGTAACTGTAACTAACTGTAACTAACCCTAGTACCAAGGTGGACACTTGCTCATACAGAATGCCACCTTCATTGCTTACCAAACTCTCACCACTAATTTCTGAAACAAATCGAAATGCAAGGATTGGCAACAGTTTTCTAAAACCAAAGCAATTTCTGAGAAGCTATGTGTGGAAAATACTCTTTATTTGATATTTCCATTTTATATGATAAACTGAATTACTGTGGGCTTTAAACTGTATACTGTATTCCCATCTCTTAGCAGCAAGCACACCGTCTCTTAGCAGCAAGCACACCGTCTCTTAGCAGCAAGCACACCCGGCTAGCAAGTGAAGGCCATGACACTCTGAACTGTAGTTTGGATGCTCTGCCAGCATGTTTTTTAGACTTTGCCTCAAGAGAACTAACTAATCTGTCAGCATCTAGCTCTTGCGTCATCACCATGACATTTTGTAATGGGATTTGATGGCTTACACTAGCTGAGAGTTGCGTATAGATTTCACATTGAAATGTTTACAAATTTTTTGAGTTTTAATTAATGAAACATGTTTCTCATATTATTATCACATAATATAAACCAACTTGAAAGCTTCTTAAATATTAACTACTGCAAAAGTTAGAATTTTATTATTTCCGCAATATTCCCCAGTGTTATACTGAGCCAGACGACAGCTTTCTCAGTATCAGTCAGTGTATCAGTCAGTATGACTCAGTATAACTCAGTGTATCAGTCAGTGTATCAGTCAGTGTATCAGTCAGTATGACTCAGTATAACTCAGTGTGTCAGTCAGTGTATCAGTCAGTGTATCAGTCAGTGTGTCAGTCAGTGTGTCAGTCAGTGTATCAGTCAGTGTATCAGTCAGTGTGTCAGTCAGTGTGTCAGTCAGTGTATCAGTCAGTGTATCAGTCAGTGTGTCAGTCAGTGTGTCAGTCAGTGTATCAGTCAGTGTATCAGTCAGTGTATCAGTCAGTGTACATTATCTAGCTACTGTTAATGAGAGAACTGGTAAATGCATGAAGTTGAAAACTTTGTAATCCATCCTTCTGCTGGTCACGTGGTTACAAATCTAATTAGTTAGTCAAGTCTCAACTAGTTATGTAATTGCCAGGCTACTTATGTAACATTCCATGCATAGTAATGCACAATATAATATATATAATTATTATATTACATATCTATAGAACATGCAATGTGATATGTAACATAATGTATTCTTAAGATATTTATGAGGTTTATGGTAACTTGCATATGATTTAGTAAACAGGGTAACTTGATATCAAAATTGGCAGACATGAAGGCTGTGGGATATAGCTAACACAGTTTCTATACTCTATCAGTTAATAACTGCACTCTCTAGTACTACTCTCTATTATAACTATTCTCTACTATAACTCTAGCTAGTACTACTCTCTACTCTAACTATTCTCTACTATAACTCTCTCTAGTACTACTCTCTACTCTAACTATTCTCTACTCTAACTCTCTAGTACTACTCTCTACTCTAACTATTCTCTACTCTAACTCTCTAGTACTACTCTCTACTCTAACTATTCTCTACTCTAACTCTATAGTACTACTCTCTACTCTAACTATTCTCTACTATAACTCTCTAGTACTACTCTCTACTCTAACTATTCTCTACTCTAACTCTATAGTACTACTCTCTACTCTAACTATTCTCTACTATAACTCTAGCTAGTACTACTCTCTACTCTAACTATTCTCTACTATAACTCTCTCTAGTACTACTCTCTACTCTAACTATTCTCTACTCTAACTCTCTAGTACTACTCTCTACTCTAACTATTCTCTACTCTAACTCTATAGTACTACTCTCTACTCTAACTATTCTCTACTATAACTCTCTAGTACTACTCTCTACTCTAACTATTCTCTACTCTAACTCTCTAGTACTACTCTCTACTCTAACTATTCTCTACTATAACTCTAGCTAGTACTACTCTCTACTCTAACTATTCTCTACTATAACTCTCTCTAGTACTACTCTCTACTCTAACTATTCTCTACTCTAACTCTCTAGTACTACTCTCTACTCTAACTATTCTCTACTCTAACTCTCTAGTACTACTCTCTACTCTAACTATTCTCTACTCTAACTCTATAGTACTACTCTCTACTCTAACTATTCTCTACTATAACTCTCTAGTACTACTCTCTACTCTAACTATTCTCTACTCTAACTCTATAGTACTACTCTCTACTCTAACTATTCTCTACTATAACTCTCTAGTACTACTCTCTACTCTAACTATTCTCTACTATAACTCACTAGAAGTCCTTTCATCATTAATTCACCAACTTTAAAACAAAATGCTAAACATGAGGGCAGAGCTGACCAAATACAAACCAGAGGAATGAACAATACTTGAACCTGGATTTAGTTATCAACTATAACATTATATACTTACTACTATATACTTACTATAATATACTTACTATAATATACTTACTATAATATAATATACATCATACTATATAATATACATATTACTATATAATATTCATCATACTATATAATATACATATTACTATATAATATACATATTACTATATAATATACATCTTACTATATAATATACATCTTACTATATAATATACATATTACTATATAATATACATATTACTATATAATATACATATTACTATATAATATACATATTACTATATAATATACATATTACTATATAATATACATCATACTAAATAATATACATATTACTATATAATATACATATTACTATTAATATACATATTACTATATAATATACATATTACTATATAATATACATATTACTATATAATATACATCTTACTATATAATATACATATTACTATATAATATACATATTTCTTAATTGTCAGTAATTTATTCCAATATTGTAATTATTATAAACAAAGTTGAATTAATTAGCATATAAATACAAAGTCTCGCATCTCCAACCAACATTCTATGAATAATGAGATTTGTATTCCGTACAGCTGAAAGGCTATGCACTATCTGAACACCACGTCAGGTGTTTTATATAAAAGGTAGGATGTCAAGGTGGCCGCTTGGTGACAGGCAAATTGGGCTACAGAAATGAGTAATTACATTCTTGTGCTTACACGCCTTTCCACAGGCAGATTAGACAAGCACTTGCTACTGCCTTGTAGACTTGCACACAGCCATGGTGCCTCTAAGTGTGAAGCAGTATTAAAACATTAAGGCTGTGTTTATAAGCTAAATTGTAGATTACGAAACCACTGGATCTTGATGCTCTTTCAAGAATCAACCCCAAACCAGCCATACAGTAAACATATGCCCTTTATAATGTATACTGTTAACCTTTAAATATATTGATAGTAAAGATACATGTGCATTGTATATGCTACATAGACATGTTTATATACACCAGGATATTTCATACTACATTCTACTCTCCACATTCAACCTTATAATTGCTGTGGCAGCCAATTTTATCATTTACTCAACATATTACACTATACAGAGGGGGTGGAGTGTATATAACATCACACTATGCAGAGGGGGTGGAGTGTATACAACATTACACTATGCAGAAGGGGTGGAGTGTATACAACATTACACTATGCAGAGGGGGTGGAGTGTATACAACATTACACTATGCAGAGGGGGTGGAGTGTATACAACATTACACTATGCAGAGGGGGTGGAGTGTATATAACATTACACTATGCAGAGGGGGTGGAGTGTATACAACATTACACTATGCAGAGGGGGTGGAGTGTATACAACATTACACTATGCAGAGGGGGTGGAGTGTATATAACATTACACTATGCAGAGGGGGTGGAGTGTATATAACATTACACTATGCAGAGAGGGGGGGGAGTGTATATAACATTACACTATGCAGAGAGGGGGGGGAGTGCTAAAAACACCAATAAAGTATTACCGTATATGCTTTTGCAGTATTTATTTTGATAATTCACAAAATATATAACCATAATAAAAATATATTTCAGTAATATAATACTTGTAATATTGAAACTCAATCCAAAACGTATACAAATAATTACATTACATTTGTATGATAGGAAAGGAGGCCGACTGTAATAGTATATACACTATACACATATCACAGAAATGCAAAAACGCAAGTGGAGTGCGCAGCAGAAAAAGTGATGCCATGGAATGTCTTTCACATAGAAACATGATTAAGAGGCCACACTCGGTGATAGTGAAGTTCATATTTACAAGGAAAATGATGCTTGTATGAGCAGAATATAACATTACTATGAATGGTGGGCTTCTCCATCAACTTCACATCAGCTCAAATCAATAAATAACATAATTACGTCGGCAAGCAGGTCATGTGACGTGTGACCCGAGCAGGTCATGTGACGTGTGACTCGAGCAGGTCATGTGACGTGTCGGGCAAGTAGGTCATGTGACGTGTCGGGCAAGTAGGTCATGTGACGCGTCATTCAAATGGATGAATTAGCTGTGTGTTTGCAACTCAGGAATATCGTCTAAAGCCACGAGGAATGATGAGATTTGAGCTACAGATGAGATTCGTATCTTTCAACTCCAAGAGCTGCAAGATGCAATGTATTATACTTAATATATAACAAGCTAGAACGCAATATTATATCTCCTAAATCAAAGAGCTGTGAGATGATTACACATAGCAGGCAACACTTACCAGAGAAGGACTATCTCCGAACACACTTGAATCCAGCACAGTTAAAGTATAAGCAGGTGTAGCCAGGGCCATATCGAGGGTCGGTAGTGCAAGTTTCGTCCACAACACACTCTAACTGTGAACACAGAAACAGAAACTAAGAATTCTGATGGGGGGGGGGTAAACTGTGCCATAAGAGAGGGTCAGTATACTTACTGCAAAAGGGCACAAGTCGATGCGTGTTGACAAGTTGAATGAAAATCGTTTAGCTCTTGACAGCTTACGGCTGTTGGTGTTTTCAGCCATGTCCATAGACTTCCACGAGTTTGTCGCTCTGAGAGCTGGAGCTACAACGTGAAAGAAAGGTTGCAGTTATTACGGTTAGTAATGAATAATAGCAATTGCTCAGAAAGGTGAAGCTATAACATCAGTCAATATTTCCCAAACTAAATTGCAAAAATGACTGGTATTGATTAAAGTTTAAACTTTACAACAAATAATTATAAACTAACACAACCAATATTTCATAACTAGTCAACTACTACTAGTAGATGCCAAGGCCGTAACCACCAACCTGGTTCAACAAAGAGGCAGTGTGAAGCCAACAGTCCTGATATGAATATGATTTTAATCCACATAATATATTCCATTGCAGTAAGAGATGGCGTATCCCTTGAATAAGTGAGCGATATTGTCTGAAGACTATCCGCGTGAACAGCAGGCGACTGATTGCGACTGAATGATGGATATATTGCCAGGCGCGTCATTATATATACGGGTTTACTCCCACTCTTTACGACTGTTACAATAGGTTGAAGGGGAGGGATTATTTAACTCGTTACAAGCCAATAGCTTTCTTAGCTCATCTCTAGTTGCATATAAAAGCTCGTCCTCCAATAGAATGTGACAAAAGTAGCATTAAAGTAAAGCAGTCAACATGCAGTGCCTTTCTCTATCGCCCGTTAAAAACCAGCATAATATAATATGTACCTACTAAGTAACTACAAGGAATTGCAAGAAAAGTATTTCAAAGTTAATGCTTTCAATATAGTAATTCATTCACGAGCCTATAACTCCATAGTAGCAGTGAAAAATAATTGTAGCAAAAAGTTGTCCTCTCACAAACTTCCGGAATTACCTAAGCAAAGGAAATAATATGTTCCATGTTGCACGTAGAATTAACAATCATGCAGTACTTAGCTGTACAAAAAAGCAGCTTTCTCATGCTGCTTTACACATTTGTGGTTTGTAAATGGAGAAGTGTTTACCAGATGAGCATAAAGAGCTAATAATAGCCTGAGTATGTGAATTACTCTACCAGTACCCTCAGTGAGATCAACGTTCACATGTAAAATGTAGACAGATTTAACCATTAGACATCAAGATAAAAGTGTGGTTAGCAACCAGCAAGAACATAACAAGTTTCAAGTATTTGATAATTTTGAATTCCGGAAAGAGCCCGACTGGTATTTGACGTGGTATAGCTACTGAATCAGATGGACACGTAGACAGAGTAGAGATAAACTATTATAAAACAGCGTATCAGTTGCTAAAGTGTTTCAACATAAACCTACGCCATGTTTATTTCACTTTGCCGGAAGTGAGCTTCTGCTGCAAGTATCTGTAATGGCCGTGTCAGTAGTGACTAGTGAATAGACTGAATAGAGATCTGTTTGGGCGTTTAGTTGAGTGCTAATCATGAGTTTACTGCTGCAGACAAGCAATAAAATGAGGTGAACAATAACCGGCAGCTATCCTGCTCCAGTTGGCATCACATTCACCTGGGAAGCAGATCTTGCTATTAGCTGCCCTTATCAATACTACACTGTTGTTACTACACTGTAATTGTTAGCACACAGTTGTTACTACACTGTAATTGTTAGCACACAGTTGTTACTACACTGTAATTGTTAGCACACAGTTGTTACTACATTGTAATTGTTAGCACACAGTTGTTACTACACTGTAATTGTTAGCACACAGTTGTTACTACACTGTAATTGTTAGCACACGGTTGTTACTACACTGTAATTGTTAGCACACGGTTGTTACTACACTGTAATTGTTAGCACACTGTTGTTACTACACTGTAATTGTTAGCACACAGTTGTTACTACACTGTAATTGTTAGCACACAGTTGTTACTACATTGTAATTGTTAGCACACAGTTGTTACTACACTGTAATTGTTAGCACACTGTTGTTACTACATTGTAATTGTTAGCACACTGTTGTTACTACACTGTAATTGTGAGCACACAGTTGTTACTACACTGTAATTGTTAGCACACTGTTGCTAGTAACCACAATAAACTGGTAAACAAATAATGATTAGGCTTGGGATGTGGCAGACTGTGGGATGAGTAGAGCAGATGTGGGTCATAGCTGTGGCAACTTTAGTCTCAGTTATGTCGTCTGCTTCCAGTTATCACATAGATTGTATTTCAAAGTAAGTTTTGTTCACAGGATTCATTGGATTGATTGACAGAGATCAAGTTGCCAGTAGTTAAAGAGATTCACATAATACTCATTAACTATAAGCTGTAAGAACTCTAAACCCTGTAACTAACATGTGTCTACCTGGATACACCTGCATTACAAACACAACCTGAATGCAATACTGTAATTGAAGAATGTTTTCTAATTGGTGTTCTTCACTTTTTGAATTTTTACATCATTTCTATAAAAGGAAGCGTTATTATGAGGCAGGAGCTGTCAATTGCGTTGCTATTTATTTTACTGTTTATTAGAAACAAGTAGCCATTAGTGTCTGTAAAATACTTACAATTTATGCATAATAATAGATATTTTGAATCACTTGAAAATAGTAACTAGGCTAACAACGCTGCAAACAGGCAATAGAAATATTATTTAATGGCACTACTATTTGATTCAACTGAAAATATATCAATACAACATAACATTAATATATATATCAATACAACATAACATTAATATATATACATCAATACAACATAACATTAATATATATACATCAATACAACATAACATTAATACATACATGATATTTGTAAATGATAAACACACATATATATTATATGTGAGCTATTCTAGTCAAACCACTACTAGAGTTACTCTCAAAGATTTAAATTTAATTTATATCTTGACTACAGACAACTTTTCCCATCCGCAGCTGCCAATCATTGCTGCCTTTAATTTGATTAGACAACAATTTGTGGGAATTGTGTCAACCGGGAATTCAAGTAACCAATTTAAATTGAAACAGTAGGAGTATAGGAATGGATTTAACACAGAGGTCTCACGGCGTACATTAGCTGCAGTTTTGGTTAGTGAAACTTGTGAATCATAGAAAAAGTCAGACTAACAGCTAAAAGTCATCATTCAGTTTGATATGCAACTTTTGTTGACCTTACATTTTTAACTTGTAACAACATAAATTCCAAATAGAAAAACAAGAGGAAAATGAGTACAATAAACGATGAATAAACAGATATTTGACATAAAATTTTAGAAAAAAAGTTGGCTATGAAATGTTTAATCACTGGCTTGCCACACAACATTGCTGGGTCAAATGTCGTGACCGCATCCCTAACTCATGACATCAAATGTGATTGAAAAAAAGTTCAGCTTTTATAATTTATTTAGCCTTGAGAATGGACAGTTGTTCACACGCAATACCGGTCCTTTGATATACCATACATGTATACACTATCAGCTATAAACTATAAGGGCCAGTGTCAATGCAGTGCTGCTTTCTTAGTGTATCTCGCAGTATAGCCTATAATAATATGTAATAAGTCTGCTATTTTGTGGTAACACTTTTAGCTTGTACTTTAGAGTCAGAACTTAGAGCAAGAATTTAGAACGAGAACTTAGAGTGAGAACTTAGAGCGAGAACTCAGAGTGAGAACTTAGAGTGAGAACTTAGAGCAAGAATTTAGAGTGAGAACTTAGAGTGAGAACTTAGAGCAAGAATTTAGAGTGAGAACTTAGAGCGAGAACTTAGAGTGAGAACTTAGAGCGAGAACTTAGAGTGAGTATGAGATCCATCAAGCTGATCACACAACAATTCCTTTGTTTGTATTTTTGTTGTCAGGTAAAACAGCAGAAATCTGCTTCTACTTTCTGAAGGATCTCAAGCGAAGAAAACACAAGTTCAGGAAACGGTAGCCAGCACCAGAGCTATAACAACATTTAGTAAGAAAGGTGGAAGCACACGCTGGTTTCATTCAGGTGTTATACTTTCATTGTAAACACACAACTCTGCTAGTTTTTGCTTTCCAGTGCCTAGATCAGGCCATTTTTTACTAAGACCATATATTCAGATTCCAAAACAAATAAAAGGCAATCCGAATGGCAACAGACTTCAAAGGGCTGCGTTTACTATTAGTAGTATTACAGATGGCTACATTTACTATTAGTAGTATTACAGATGGCTGCATCCAATTTTTGTATGCAGCAGCAGCTAGGGTAGCAGAAGCAGTATTATTTATCTGTCAGCGTAACAACTTTGAGTGGGAATATTCTAGCACTCAGTACAAGTTACATCCAAGTCAAGTTAATAGATGACTCTACCTACTCAAGTCAATGTCATCTACAAATACTTGATTACTTAAAAACTTGATAAGTTCATGTATATAATTGTATATATATATATATATATATATATATATATATATATATATATATATATATATATATATATATATATATATATATATATATATATATATATATATATATATATATATATATATATATATATATATATATATATATATATATATATTCAACTTCTCCAATAGCAAGCATACTATATAGTCTGATAAATGATGCCAATATGTCAACTTGAGTGGAGGAAGTTGCTGATCTCTTTCAACTACTCAGTGAGGAAATAGTGTACAGCCATTCTATACTAGTTTTAATCATTTGCTGCTCTTCACCAGCAGTGACCTTGCTACTCTCTGGTAGTCAGAAAGTCTGGAGTCAAACCTACTCAGTCCAGCTGCTGGAATACTCGAGACAAAGCCATGACCTTGAACCCGTAACCAGAGAAGTACTGAATGGTGGGTCCATCAACTAATATCCCAGAGAGCGTTGGCTGGGTCATCAAGTGCACATCATAAGTTGGTCATTTCCTGTAATGTTAATGACTTGGGTTCTGCAGTTAACAGAAGATAAGAGGAATCTGGTATATGATTCAATATTTCTCTAAAGGCAATTCCATAAGGTTTATTGTCTTAATATCTTTATGTTGTTTGAAAACCATCATTGATCATTACAACAACTATACCAAGGAGTTTATCCAAATTTAGAATTTCAGCGCGACAAATGTAAACTGTTATTGTATTGGCTAGTTAATATGTAAACTGTTATTGTATTGGCTAGTTAATATGTAAACTGTTATTGTATTGGCTAGTTAATATGTAAACTGTTATTGTATTGGCTAGTTAATATGTAAACTGTTATTGTATTGGCTAGTTAATATGTAAACTGTTATTGTATTGGCTAGTTAATATGTAAACTGTTATTGTATTGGCTAGCTAATATGTAAACTGTTATTGTATTGGCTAGTTAATATGTAAACTGTTATTGTATTGGCTAGTTAATATGTAAACTGTTATTGTATTGGCTAGTTAATATGTAAACTGTTATTGTATTGGCTAATTAATATATTAACTGTTATTGTATTGGCTAGTTAATAACTATCAGCTTCTACATCATAATAATTATGAGGATCAGCAAACATATTTTTGAACAAAGCAGAAAACAAATACTTGTTATGGTAAAGCTATCAACTATGTCTAATATGGAGTTAGCAGGAGAGCTTCAGCTTCTAACAAATGCTACATTCCCAGCAACAGAGAATAATAATTTTACCAGATAGAAATGCTACTGGATTCAGAGTTACCAGTTACTGTCTTTGTTCTTTTGTAATGTAAACAGCAGCCTTATCTACAATGGCTGGCACAAAGTATTGTGGCATTTCTCAGTCCGACAAGGCAGTACCACAATGCTTTACTTAGGCAACCATTAAGAGAAAGTTTCAAGCAAATCAACGCTTCTTCCAGTAAAATAAAACTGCAACAAAATCTGTTTTCTCTGAAATATATTTATTATTGAAAATATTCAAAGTGGACAATTGAAAATTATTTGAAAGATAAATATGTGTAACATTAATAATATACGTGCAGACAATAACATATTAAAACAGATGACTTACAGTTTACTCTTAAAAGCCATACCAAACTTCACATGGCACAATCATGCAAATGAAACACACTTTATAGTCACATGCCACAAAGATATAGTCACATGATTCAAGATATAGTCACATGACTCAAGATATAGTCACATGACTCAATATATAGTCACATGACTCAAGATATAGTCACATGACTCAAGATATAGTCACATGACTCAAGATATAGTCACATGACTCAAGATATAGTCACATGACTCAAGATATAGTCACATGACTGTAATAAAATATCAGCTAAAGTTGAGAAAAATTTAACAACTCCCCAAAATTTACAATACAAAGTAATTCATCACAGATAAAATTATTACAATTAAATAATAACAAAACCACAATTGTGGAAAACAGTTAAACTTCAAAGTAGAAGGAACACATGGCTATTATGGCTGAGTTACTATGACCTTCACCTTCTCTCACATTCAGTTAGCTCAGTGAAGCAGGGCGTCGTCCTCCTTTGGACTCCCTGGCAACTCAGTACTCTGCTGCTGCTGCCGGGCGGGAGGCTGGTGAGTTGGGGCGGCAGAGTCAACTCCTACGCTGATGGACACGCTTCGCGCTGCCGAGAGATGGCTGACTCCAGTCATCATGCTGCTCTCAGCTGCCTGTCCACCTGACCTCTGGAGGCAGCCAAACCTCCTACCAAACACTTTCCCCAGCAGCGTCAGAATTTCAGCATTTGAGTAACAGAGCACAACAGCGACAAGGAACCCCTGAAAGAAAGATGAACCGCTGAAAGAAAGATGAACCGCTGGAAGGAAGGAGGGAAAACACGGAACTACTAAACTTATTATATACAATGCAAGAGACAAATATGCCAGAAAGACAGTGGATCTCACTGGATCCCAAATCCTGTACCTGGAGGTGAAGAATTACTGCGGCCACACAGTCTAAGACCAGCTTAGCCTTGTAGTGGGTCTCCCCGTCAGGACTGTACAGAGTGAAGACTAAGAGCAGTCCAAATGGTGGAACCAGAATAGCCATCGCCTTCACCAGACGTCTGCAACACAGAAACATACGTCTGCAACACAGTGGTGCTGAGGTAGAGGTGCTAAGGTAGAGGTGCTAAGGTAGAGGTGCTAAGGTAGAGGTGCTAAGGTAGAGGTGCTAAGGTAGAGGTGCTAAGGTAGAGGTGCTGAAGTAGAGGTGCTAAGGTAGGGGTGCTGAGGTAGAGGTACTAAGGTAGAGGTGCTGAGGTAGAAGTGCTAAGGTAGAGGTGCTGAGGTAGTGGTACTGAAGTTACATGTTAAACACTACCAAAAGCCACTACTCTGTCTAAAGTTACATCCTTACGAAACAGGTTTCATAGTCAAACAATACGATTGCACAAAGCTACATCCTAGTTGGTATTATTCCATTCTATATTCTCTCACATTCATCTAATATTTAGATTGAGGTCTCATTATCATGCAGCTGCCTGTCAACGACAAACATTTCACCAAACAGCAGACCAAATTAAACACTTTCACATTCTATAATCATTATTATTAGTCACTCCGGTTTGGAAACTCGATCAATGGTTATCTGCAGTGTTTCAATGGTTATCTGCAGCATTTCAATGGTTATCTGCAGCATTTCAATGGTTATCGGCAGCAAAGCATTGAACAACTTCAGTTGATTATTGCCTCATTGAGTTGAAAGATTTCTTCATTAGAAAAACCTGCTCTTAGCCGGATATATTAAAATGCACTTGAAATAAATACTACTTTTTATGATTTATACTGATCAAAGTAAATACTGCTTCTTCTTATTTATACTCCTCGAGTAAAATCAACTGATGATGCAGCAAACCAACAACTTTCACATCATACTGGCCAATAAAAACAACCTATAAAAAAACTTCACCCAATTGAAATATTATCTTTGGAACATGGTGGCTTGCTTGAGTGCGTGGACAGGTTTTAATATAGTAGTAATATAATCATAATATACCGGTGATATAATAGTAATACAGTAATAATATACTAGTAATATAATAGTAATACAGTAAGAATATAATAGTAATATAATTGTAATACAGTAATAATATACTAGTAATATAATGGTAATACAGTAATAATATACTAATAATATAATAGTAATACAGTAATAATATACTAGTAATATACTAGTAATATAGCAGTAATATAGCAGTAATATACTAGTAATATAGCAGTAATATACTAGTAATATAGCAGTTATATATATACTAACGAGTAATAGTCAGGCTCATCTTTCCTGGCGGCCATCTTGGTTAGAATCACTCTCATAATATTTGCTAAGAAAACAATGTTCAGCTAAAAATAGAAAACACAACTATTAAAACATAGAAATGGTAGCAAACAGAATTGCATAACCAATATTCTAGAGACTCAGCTGAGGATCAAGAAGGGCAGGGGGCAGTGAACTTACCACTAGAAACAGGATGAGAGGGGCATAGACTATCCAGTCCAGCGAGTCTCCATTAAACCAACAACTGAAACAAGATTCAAAACAAAAATAATTGAAGCAAAAATACAGTTTGATGCAATTGCTAGGATACTCACAAAACAGTTAATGATAGAGTGATTGAGTAAGTGGTGAGAGAAAGACAGAGTGAATGAGATTTGGTGTTAGTTGGTGGTATTAGTTATGACTTAGTGGTATTTGCTGCATTGAGATATCATATAATCTGTGAGAAGACATTCCATATTAGAGGTGGACTTCCACTCAACAATAAAGTTCACTTAACCAGAAGGAGGCAAGTGGAAACCAACCACCACAGTTCCATTCTTCAGTCTAGTTGCTGAGACATTGTTATATATATAGTCTGAGTACCTTGTATTATATATAGTCTGAGTACCTTGTATTATATATAGACTGAGTACCTTGTATTATATATAGACTGAGTACTTACCCCACATTGGCTGTAGGACTGGTTGCCTTGGATATGACATACACAGCTGTTATTATTAAGGGAAACCCTGCAAATAGACAAACAGTAGTGCGTACTATTAGCACTGAGGCTACACAATGAGAGAAGGGGTTAGGGGAAGATAACAGATGAGCAAATGTTTACACTGACAAACTACCACAGCATATATATATCAGTGTATATATCAGTGTATATATCAGTGTATATATCAGTGTATATATCAGTGTATATCAGTGTATATATCAGTGTGTATATCAGTGTATATCAGTGTGTATATTAGTGTATATCAGTGTATATCAGTGTGTATATCAGTGTATATATCAGTGTGTATATCAGTGTATATATCAGTGTGTATATCAGTGTGTATATTAGTGTATATATCAGTGTGTATATCAGTGTATATATCAGTGTGTATATCAGTGTATATATCAGTGTGTATATCAGTGTGTATATCAGTGTATATATCAGTGTGTATATCAGTGTGTATCAGTGTATATATCAGTGTATATATCAGTGTATATATCAGTGTATATCAGTGTATATCAGTGTGTATATCAGTGTATATCAGTGTGTATATCAGTGTATATCAGTGTGTATATCAGTGTGTATATCAGTGTGTGTATCAGTGTATATATCAGTGTGTATATCAGTGTGTATATCAGTGTATATATCAGTGTATATCAGTGTGTATATCAGTGTGTATATCAGTATGTATATCAGTGTATATATCAGTGTGTATATCAGTGTGTATATCAGTGTATATCAGTGTATATTAGTGTATATCAGTGTATATATCAGTGTATATATCAGTGTATATATCAGTGTATATCAGTGTGTATATCAGTGTATATCAGTGTATATATCAGTGTGTATATCAGTGTGTATATCAGTGTATATATCAGTGTGTATATCAGTGTGTATATCAGTGTATATATCAGTGTGTATATCAGTGTGTATCAGTGTATATATCAGTGTATATATCAGTGTATATATCAGTGTATATCAGTGTATATCAGTGTGTATATCAGTGTATATCAGTGTGTATATCAGTGTATATCAGTGTGTATATCAGTGTGTATATCAGTGTGTGTATCAGTGTATATATCAGTGTGTATATCAGTGTGTATATCAGTGTATATATCAGTGTATATCAGTGTGTATATCAGTGTGTATATCAGTATGTATATCAGTGTATATATCAGTGTGTATATCAGTGTGTATATCAGTGTATATCAGTGTATATTAGTGTATATCAGTGTATATATCAGTGTATATATCAGTGTATATATCAGTGTATATCAGTGTGTATATCAGTGTATATCAGTGTATATATCAGTGTGTATATCAGTGTGTATATCAGTGTGTATATCAGTGTGTATATCAGTGTGTATATCAGTGTGTATATCAGTGTATATATCAGTATGTGTATCAGTGTGTATATCAGTGTATATATCAGTGTGTATATCAGTATGTATATCAGTGTGTATATCAGTGTATATATCAGTGTATATATCAGTGTGTATATCAGTGTATATATCAGTGTGTATATCAGTGTGTATATCAGTGTATATATCAGTGTGTATATCAGTGTGTATATTAGTGTATATCAGTGTATATCAGTGTGTATATCAGTGTGTATATCAGTGTGTATATCAGTGTGTATATCAGTGTGTATATCAGTGTATATATCAGTATGTGTATCAGTGTGTATATCAGTGTATATATCAGTGTGTATATCAGTGTATATATCAGTGTGTATATCAGTGTGTATATCAGTGTGTATATCAGTATGTATATCAGTGTGTATATCAGTGTATATATCAGTGTATATCAGTGTGTATATCAGTGTGTATATCAGTGTGTATATCAGTGTATATATCAGTGTATATCAGTGTATATATCAGTGTATATATCAGTGTATATTCAGTGTGTATATCAGTGTGTATATCAGTGTGTATATCAGTGTGTATATTAGTGTATATCAGTGTGTATATCAGTGTGTATATCAGTGTATATATCAGTGTATATCAGTGTATATATCAGTGTGTATATCAGTGTATATATCAGTGTATATATCAGTGTGTATATCAGTGTGTATATCAGTGTGTATATCAGTGTGTA
The DNA here is from genome assembly GCA_964035545.1 of Bugula neritina. Taxonomy (NCBI): domain Eukaryota; kingdom Metazoa; phylum Bryozoa; class Gymnolaemata; order Cheilostomatida; family Bugulidae; genus Bugula; species Bugula neritina. The sequence goes on from OZ037767.1 coordinate 32,339,676, forward strand.
TATCAGTGTGTATATCAGTGTGTATATTAGTGTATGCATGCACTGTTCTATCAGGTAAACTATAAATTTTTGGTATGATTTTAATTTAGTTGGCATTTCACGCAAGATAAACACACTTAACTCATTAGTGAGTAGAAAGAGTACATCTGTTTCCAATACTCAACAATAACAATTGGAAAGTACAACCAACTGACCCAGTTTACACAATTCATCTCATATTTTATTTCATATTTTATTGCTAAATATGCAGAAACTGCCTGTATCTGATAAACTAGCATAGCTGACCCAGCGACCCCAGCAACGACCCCAGCAGCTACCTCACCGTCTCTGCTCGTGGCAGCAAATCATAAAGAGAGAGTAACTCCGACACTATTGTCCCCCATGACCCCCTCCCTCCCCCTTTGGATAGCAGAAACAGTAGAGACATTGAGTTTTCCTACGGGAAGACCAGGGCAAGATAATTACTAGGAAATGGAAACGTACAACAATCTTTAAAATGATAAGCAGTGTCTGAGAGTATTAGTAGCTGTTAGTCTAGACAGAGAAACAGCAGACACTGGGGGGGGGGGGGGGGTATGATCTCAATCAGAGCTGGTTTATTGGTTACATTATACGACCACAGCTTCCCTTTATAATCACTTGTATGTTCCACACATCTGATACCACTCTGGTCTTCACAGAACTAATACGATTTTGTTATTAGCAATACTTTCAAAGATATTTACCACAGATTGAAGTAACTTCTACTGAAAACAAGGAATTATATTTAATCAAGCACCACTGCCCGAGTCAAGAATTTTGTTATTTCATTGCAAAACAATTGTATCTGCTAGATGACCTTGGGAGGTCGTGGTATAGTAACTGCTCACCCCATCCAGCCAAGCACAACGCCCAGAACTTGGGGTGACGGAAAGTGTTGACCATAAGCCAGTTGAGATTAAATCCTTGGAGTAACATCCACATGAACATGGTGAGGGAGGAGTATTTAGCCAGAGAGTTGACGACTCTACACCCAACCTATAATTCATATAATATATATATAAGTATGATATGTTGTGCAAGGCTACGTGCTTGGTAACAGAAGACAAACGTAATAAGCATGTATAGAATTACTTCTAGTATACTCACAGAGTTCTCCTTTAGCATGTCTGCAGCAACATCTGGCGCCCTGATGGTCAGCTGGTATATTAAATGAATGAAGTCATAAAGAGCTAGGGCTACAAATAAGTTGATGTGTATCTTGATTCTCAACTGGGTGTGTAGCCTGAAAGTTAAAACTATTTCAATATGATGTACAATCAACAGTTAGGCACACTGGAGGGGTGGCTAGGAGGGGTGGCTAGGAGGGGTGGCCAGAAGGGATGGCCACGCATTGGGGTGGCCAGAAGGGGTGGCCACGCATTGATTTTAGAAATGGAGAGTTTTAAAGGTGCTAATTACTCTGTGAAAACTCTAGACTGTTCTGTGCACTCAGTTAGCCACAAAAGCTCTTCAAACTTTCACAGGAGTTGCTTTCCCACAATTTTGTACACATAAAGTATTATCTTGAAATTATTGAAGCTAGTTTATTATATATATACAAGCAAAAACTTCTGCAGATGATCACAGATGTGTTTTTCACTTTCCCCAAGTTTAATTCTAGTGATTTTCTCGTGAAAACATCTGAATCAAGTGAACCATATGGCCACAAAGTAATGAGAAGCATGAGCAGGTTGGTCTGCACTATGGAGAATAATGTGTACGATTGAGCTTTGCCAATAAATTTAAGTGGAACTATATATACATCACTAATATAAGCAATTTGATTTTTAAACAATGCTATTGGTTAAAATGCATAATTTTATACTATTTTAAAAATGAATTCAGAGCCAAAATTAATTTAGCTGAGTTACAGTTACAGAAGAAACACCCTAAAGCTTTGTTATAATTTAAAATATATATGATTATGTTTAAGCCATCCATTAGTAAAATAATATTGGGGTGCCATATTCAAAGATCGTGAGCGCATACTTTTCCATGTGTGCCTTTGTCACAAAAATACTAATTTCTTATTAGAAAATAGAACTGGTGCATTTTTATTGTGAAGCATGGAGTAAAAATACTTTAGAGAAAGATATTGTTATAGTTGTTGCATTCAAACAAGGCGGAATTTATGATATAACATTATATAGGTATATGTAGGTATATTACTATACAATATGTGCTACCAAAATAAAAAACAACTTTTATCTTGGATGAAACCTTAATCATTTTAATCATCCCTCATGTTTCTGTTTCTCAAAAAAATTTTACAGAATTTTGTTGATTTTTGCAGATGTTTAACGGGTACTGACAGAGTAGCGAATGATTCACGGCTGTGCTCAGAAGATTTCAATATCTATTCATTTCAACATTTATTTTGTGCCATAATTTTATAAAACATAGTTTTTTCACACATCAGCATAAATTTGTTTTCATTTTTGCATAAATAGCTTAGTCACACAATTATTCAGCATGCTTATGGCACATGAAATATGTCCATTCATAACCAACATATGCTTATATAAATAACTTAGTTTTAATTTGAGATAGTGTAGTGCAGTCTTTAAATTCAGTATCAGCATAGAATTCTAGTTAGGACGCTATTATTTTTGGTATTTCAGCAAATCTTTTATTTTTAAGATAGCTAGGTGAAATTGACTACTATTTTGCACAATTCCCATTTTTTTAAAATCCAATCCAAGATGTCAATTTGTTTTTTTAAATATTTGAGTTTGGGAAGAGATAGAATTCTGCACTCTAGAGGTTGTAAATCCAGAACCAGCAAAAAACTTCGATATGAAAACTTTTTTTAAATGGCTTGGCTTTTTAAATGGCCACTTAGTAGAGTGTATAAGCTAACCGTTTAGTAGATCCGGTTAAGATTACTATGCATTACTACAAAAAAATTAGCCGAATTTTAGACACGTGTACAGTAGGCTGTCAGATAAGGCCGTCTCACTCTTGTCACAGAGGAGAGGCGCGGATTATAACTCATGGCGAATCATATATCCTTATCATCACGCTTTAACATGAATCGCACTTTAAGTGCGATTACAAGTTAATTAATACCTAACTGTATCACACCCTTGTATGCAGAGGCAGACATAACTTATAACAGCGTTATCTTATTTTTAAACAGTGTTAAAATCACCAGACATGCTAAATTCAATAAATTCATCAAAATAAACAACATAAATCATTCTAAGTAACATTTATAGTCACTAAAAAGTTACTTGCAAAACTGTTTTTAACTTATTCTGATTTAGATAGCAATGTGAACATAAATAATTAAACACAAGGGGGACAACTACAAAAAAGCAACTTGAAATTTATGCATAGACAACTCCAAATATATTGATAAGGGATAACAAATGTAAAGCATCTGTAGCCTATGCACTGAAATGACGCGAAACACTTCAGCTATCTTCTAATATTTTTAAAATGAACCTAGAAGTTGGGCTCAAATCGTTAAAATATGATACTTTGCCATCGAGTGATGCACCAACAAAAGGTGGTGCGATGTTTAAAAATTAGCAATGGCCAAGCGTCTATAGGCAAAGGGTTAAAGTTAAAAGTAATGTCATTGGCGCTTTTGGCCTTCATCATGAGGACATCATAATCGTCATTATGCCCCTTTCTGCGTAGCCAACTTATATATAAGTTTATAGGTTTATAAATGGAAAATTTTGCCATTTTATGACAACAGCTTTAAAACTCACTCATGCACGTAAGTAAATAAAAAAGCTATTAAGTTTATGAAACGGTGTGATTACAATGTGAATATGAGTTGAATAATGCTTTCAATAACCGCTTTACACAAAATACATTACAGTTGCTATAAATGTAAGACTAGTGAATTGGATGCAAATAGGCACGGTAATACTACTTATTGTATGCTATTTTCATAAAATGTTTAGTGAATAATTAGCATGCTCACAGTGGTTGTGGCCTACTCACTCTGAAAACATGAGAAAATACGAGTAAAGCTGAAACATATAAAACACATGAATTATAACCATGTTCAGTGCCAGTAAGTTGCGCAGAATAAAACGTGTCCATCATTGAAACTGCAATTAAATCAAGTTTCTGCTGATAATTAAATATCATTTGTTTAATTAAACAATTTATTTATAATTTTCATCCTAAATCTTTTGTGAAAACATTTAACTAAGGTGCAAAAACTGTAAACATAGAGTAATCTGAGCCACGCTTCCTACCAATAAGTAGCATATTGGTGAACAACGCTTTAAAGATGCCATAGATCACGCTGCCTGTAGGCTAAGCTGCCTGTAGGCTAAGCTGCCTGTAGGCTAAGCTGCCTGTAGGCTAAGCTGCCTGTAGGCTAAGCTGCCATGTGAAATATAACGGGATTTGTGAAATAGAATAATAGTGTAAATAACTAACTTGACAAGAAAGAAGATGGCAATGGCTGGAAGGATAGCGCACAAGCTGACAGTCTCGCATACAATCTCAATGGTGTGTCTCGCCTTCACCCACCCCTAACAATACATACATGTTAATGTGAAGAATACATGCTTTGAATAGCATAGCTAATAGATTTGGCTTTCGTTAAGTGACACGCCCACCTGGTGACACACCCACCTGGTGACACATCCACCTGGTGACACACCCACCTGGTGACACGCCCACCTAGTGACACGCCCACCTGGTGACACATCTACCTGGTGACACGCTCACCTGGTGACACATCCACCTGGTGACACGCTCACCTGGTGACACATCCACCTGGTGACACGCCCACCTGGTGACACATCCACCTGGTGACACATCCACCTGGTGACACATCTACCTGGTGACACACCCACCTGGTGACACACCTACCTGGTGACACGCCCACCTGGTGACACATCCACCTGGTGACACGCCCACCTGGTGACACATCCACCTGGTGACACGCTCACCTGGTGACACATCCACCTGGTGACACGCCCACCTGGTGACACGCCCACCTGGTGACACGTCCACCTGGTGACACGCCCACCTGGTGACACATCCACCTGGTGACACGCCCACCTGGTGACACACCCACCTGGTGACAGGACAATAATTCTGGGTCGATGCATCTTTTATAGCTGGACTCATGGAGGTTGGTGGAGAGTGTCTGATTCCATACACCATCAGCCAGACATTCTCTTTCCAGAAAGTGCTTATCTGGTGTATGGTACAAGGATATAATACAAGGATATAATACAAGAATATAATACAATAATTTAACACAATAATATGATACAATAATATAACACAATAATTTAACACAATAATATAATACAATGATAAAATACAATAATATAATACAATAATATAATACAATAATAAAATACAATAATATAATACAATAATATAACACAATAATATGACACAATAATATGATACAATAATATAACACAATAATATAACACAATAATATAACACAATAATATAATACAATAATTTAACACAATAATATGATACAATAGTATAATACAATAATATAATACAATAATATAATACAATAATAAAATACAATAATATAATACAATAATAAAATACAATAATATGATACAATAATATAACACAATAATATAATACAATAATATAATACAATAATTTGACACAATAATATAATACAATAATATAATACAATAATATAACATAATAATATAATACAATAATATAATATAATACAATAATAAAATACAATAATATAATACAATAATATAATATAATACAATAATATAATACAATAATATAACACAATAATATAATACAATAATATAACACAATAATATGATACAATAATATGATACAATAATATAACACAATAATATAACACAATAATATAACACAATAATATAATACAATAATTTAACACAATAATATAATACAATAATAAAATACAATAATATGATACAATAATATGATACAATAATATAACACAATAATATAACACAATAATATGATACAATAGTATAATACAATAATATAATACAATAATATAATACAATAATAAAATACAATAATATAATACAATAATATAACACAATAATATGATACAATAATATAATACAATAATATGATACAATAATATAATACAATAATATAACACAATAATATAATACAATAATATAACACAATAACATAATACTATATTACAATATAATACAATATAATAAAACTCTACCTGCGTCCACACAAGCCATGACACTCTCTACTAGAAACTCTGGGCAGGGGAGGCGTGGCCTAGTTGCAGGTTGACCTTTGAACCAACATTTAAACATGTCGAAGGTGGCTGGGCAAGCAGCAGTCGAGATGTCAACAGTAGCAGACGACTCTAAAAGTGAAATTATATCTGAATGATGGAAGTATACATGTCACATTAACTATGGACTATATGACTAGGAGACGCACCTTTACCATATGAAACAGTGCTAGATTGCTGCCACTGTTCTTCTACCATGCTGTCACAACACTTCTCTGCTTCCAGGCAGCAATCTATCCAATGCTGACACTTCACTTCGCTGCCGATTATTTTGCACACTTCCTTGCTGTTGTTTAGTGATGGCACAACGCTGAACTGCTTTTTCGTGAGGCTCTCTGCAAACCATAAGTTATGGGTCATATTAGTTGTGGGCTACATGACTATGTGGCCATATTAGTCATGGGCTACATGGCGATGTGGCCATATCAGTCGTGGGCTACATGGCGTTGTGGCCATATTAGTCGTGGGCTACATGGCGATGTGGCCATATTAGTTGTGGGTTATATGACTATGTGGCCATATTAGTCATGGGCTACATGGCGATGTGGCCATATTAGTTGTGGGTTATATGACTATGTGGCCATATTAGTTGTGGGCTACATGTCTATGTGGCCATATCAGTAGTGGGCTATATGACTATGTGGTCACATAGTAGTGGGCTATATGACTATGTGGCCATATCAGTAGTGGGCTATATGACTATGTGGCCATATCAGTAGTGGGCTATATGACTATGTGGCCATATCAGTAGTGGGCTATATGACTATGTGGTCACATGGTAGTGGGCTATATGACTATGTGGCCATATCAGTAGTGGGCTATATGACTATGTGGTCACATGGTAGTGGGCTATATGACTATGTGGCCATATCAGTAGTGGGCTATATGACTATGTGGCCATATCAGTAGTGGGCTATATGACTATGTGGCCATATAGTAGTGGGCTATATCTACTGTCAAGTTGCAGGTTTACCAATCCTATAAGTGGAGGAATCACACTCGGCCTGTACAAGCCCAGTTCCACCAGGGGTTCTGAAGATGTAGTTGAAGCAGTTGCAGCAGGACAACAACCGGAATGCTGGTGGCTCTAGCTGTATTCCATTTGAGTATCTACAAGTAGGGGTTGTCTGTTCCCCCCAGATGAATGTCATCTGTAATACATTACAATGTTATTTCAATATTTTTAAAGGCAAATACTGAAGAGATACCACTGGTGCTTTACGTCACTGTGGTAGTTGGAAGTATGAAACTGACAAAACACTCATTGGCTTCCTACTAGCTAATACTAAGTTTCAACATATAAAAACATCAAACACATCATCATGAAGATTCTTTACCTAGTCTTCAATCTGACCATAACTTGATAATCATAATAATCATAATAATAATAATTATTCCAGACTAATCACTCTCGCCAATAATAACTAATTTCCTTTCTTTTATCCTCTTTTAGTTGCAATTTGAAATTTCTCTCATGATTTACATAAGAAACTATACTGGCAGCTGAAACCATTATATTTTAATGCAGTTTCTTCCAAGTTGAGTCAGTATTGATTCTTAGTACTTCAAAGATTCAAGAACTATAAATCTCTATTAGGATGATACAGACTAAGAAATTAGCGTACAACAGAATAAAATATAAGCTAAGAACTCTAACGGTTCACAATAGTCCCCCACCAAATTCTTACCGTGACAAAAACAGTGAATGTGAAGATACTTGACGACATCATGGAGGGCAGTCTAAATTGGCCAATCACAGCAGAGTTCTCCAGACAATTGAAAGCCAACCACCAAGGAGTTGAGAGCAAGCCGCCAATCACATTAGAGATGAGAAGTGATGAACCAATCACATTAGAGATGAGATCCTCCTGTTAGAATACATGAGGCAATACATAAGGAGTTGTGTACCCCAACGAGCTATAGAGTTAACTCATGCTGGGTACATAAGGATTGTATACAGCAGACAGAGAAATGAATATATTGAGATGGATTTCTATATATAAATAATGTAATGGGTTGCTTACCGTGTATCAGAAATATTTACTTTCTTAAATAGCAATATACTAGAGAGTGAGTTTTCCTAATGGCACGAGGAGCGGATAAAGAAAAGTATATAGAGGGGTTCTAAATAGAGCACTGTAGAAAGAAGGTTATTTGACAAGAGATGAAGGTAATAAATGAGCGTTTATATAAAGGAAGATGAGATATACTACACAAGCGTTGACATGTTCCATAGAGAAAGAGAGAGTAGGGTTAGAAAAAGTTTCCATGAGGGTTTGTTGAAGAAATTTATGTACACCACTAGACTAAAATAAATAGCTTATATACCAGGAGGTTTGTGCAGGGGGTTATGTTAACATAATATTAGTAAATAAACATTTCCATCAGTTTATATATAATGTATATCTTTAAATGGCCAAATCAACAGCAGCAACAGCAGCAGCAGCAGCAGCAGCAGCAGCAGTAGCAGCAGCAGCAGCAGCAGCAGCAGCAGCAGCAGCAGCAGCAGCAGCAGCAGCAGCAGCAGCAGCAGCAGCAGCAGCAGCAGCAGCAGCAGCAGCAGCAGTATAGGGGTGGTGTTATAATAAAAATATATCTAACAATACCACCTTCCAGCAATATTTAACTGCATGCTTGTAATAACTCCCAAAGTGTACCTGCACAGTAGTGTACCTACACAGTAGTGTACCTACACAGTAGTGTACCTACACAGTAGTGTACCTGCACAGTAGTGTACCTACACAGTAGTGTACCTACACAGTAGTGTACCTACACAGTAGTGTACCTAGACAGTAGTGTACCTACACAGTGCCACAGTTAAGATGAGCATGTACATGGCGTGATATAACAAGTTTAAAGACATGAGATGAAAAGTGAATGTTGATAAACTAAGAGATTAAATTTCCTAACACAGCCCTCACTCAATATAAACATTGTGCACAGATCTCACCTTGTTTCACCTTGTTTCACCTTGTTTCAGCACACCCCAGCTTGTCACCAAACAGGTGTAAAATAGAATGTATAATTTGAACTGATGCCAAGTTGGCAGCAAATTCAACAATTGCTACACTTTCTGGTGACTTTCAAAAGAATTCAATAAATTTGAACTTTGCTACGGAATTGAAAAAATGGGAGAGATATAGGATTACAAGTAATCATTGCACAATATTGAGGTAATGAAAATTCACTCCACTCTTTCTATTCTACACTAAATGCTCACAATATTTCACTGTAGAATATTGTTTAGCATTCACTGGCTACTCAGAGCTCTCCCCATGGGGATTCAAAAGAGCAGTTTATCACAGTGGTCTATTGTACACCATCCAGTATATATACAAGTATATATACAAGTACACAAGTATATATACAAGTACACAAGTATATATACAAGTACACAAGTATATATACAAGTACACAAGTTATACACAAGTTATACACAAGTTATATACAAGTATATATACAAGTTTATACAAGGATACATTTTATTAGGTAAACTTGTTAACAATAATTATTATAATAGGAAAAATAGAGGATAGATATGGCAATGTAATGTATATTACCACAATTATTATCTGTAATAACAAAATTAAATAAATAATAATATAATATATTAACATAATCATTATATATAATAATACAAAGAAAAGTTACAATAATATAATATAATGATAATACAAATAATATAATATAATAATACAAATAATGTAATATAATAACATAATAAAACAAAATGTGATAACATTGTGAGACACCTACTGTAAGAGATACCTACTGTAAGAGATACCTACTGTAAGAGATACCTACTGTAAGAGATACCTACTGTAAGAGATACCTACTGTAAGAGCTACCTACTGTGAGAGATACCTACTGTAAGAGATACCTACTGTAAGAGATACCTACTGTGAGAGATACCTACTGTAAGAGATACCTACTGTAAGAGACACCTACTGTAAGAGACACCTACTGTAAGAGATACCTACTGTAAGAGATACCTACTGTAAGAGATACCTACTGTAAGAGATACCTACTGTAAGAGATACCTACTGTAAGAGATACCTACTGTAAGAGATACCTACTGTAAGAGATACCTACTGTAAGAGATACCTACTGTGAGAGATACCTACTGTGAGAGATACCTACTGTAAGAGATACCTACTGTAAGAGATACTTACTGTAAGAGACACCTACTGTAAGAGACACCTACTGTAAGAGCTACCTACTGTAAGAGCTACCTACTGTAAGAGATACCTACTGTAAGAGACACCTACTGTAAGAGATACCTACTGTGAGAGATACCTACTGTAAGAGATACCTACTGTAAGAGCTACCTACTGTAAGAGATACCTACTGTAAGAGATACCTACTGTAAGAGACACCTACTGTAAGAGATACCTACTGTAAGAGATACCTACTGTAAGAGATACCTACTGTGAGAGATACCTACTGTGAGAGATACCTACTGTAAGAGATACCTACTGTAAGAGATACTTACTGTAAGAGACACCTACTGTAAGAGATACCTACTGTAAGAGCTACCTACTGTAAGAGCTACCTACTGTAAGAGATACCTACTGTAAGAGACACCTACTGTAAGAGATACCTACTGTGAGAGATACCTACTGTGAGAGATACCTACTGTAAGAGATACCTACTGTAAGAGATACCTACTGTGAGAGATACCTACTGTAAGAGATACCTACTGTAAGAGATACCTACTGTAAGAGATACCTACTGTAAGAGATACCTACTGTAAGAGATACCTACTGTAAGAGCTACCTACTGTAAGAGATACCTACTGTAAGAGCTACCCAGTGTGTACAAGTGATGACGCTATAGAACCAACGATGAGGCTAATGAACAACAAGTACAGCTTTCATACGTTTATACAGCTACTTTGCAGTGAAGCATTGAAAAGCTACAACATAATACAACTGTTGGATAGGGGGATATGCTCAATACCCAACCTGAAGTGATGAGGCAAAACTTAGCACCCAGACTAAACACACATCTAGCAATGTATTGGTGTAAATTTCCTATGAGAGAAAAAAGAGAAAACTGATATCTCATCACTTGAATTTGTGAGTTGAATTGTGCAATAACAAACAGGAATAGTTGCTGCTGCATAGAACACTATTTCTAAAGGAGTAACTCAATGAAATCACAAGAATAACAAAATGCCATTTCAATCAATACAACTGGCAGAGTGGAGTTTTATAAACCACTTGAAAATAAAGACTCTTACTTTGTCTAAATACCTGCAAATAGTGTGCAGCTGAAAAGACTTGCCTATGAGTAAAAGGGTTGACGTATGTTTATTGATGAATATATTGCCTACAGCTAAACTATGACCAAGTAATACGTTACAGTATATTATAGTAATACGTTACAGTATATTATAGTAATACGTTACAGTATATTATAGTAATACGTTACAGTATATTATAGTAATACGTTACAGTATATTATAGTAATACATTACAGTATATTATAGTAATACGTTACAGTATATTATAGTAATACGTTACAGTATATTATAGTAATACGTTACAGTATATTATAGTAATACGTTACAGTATATTATAGTAATACATTACAGTATATTATAGTAATACGTTACAGTATATTATAGTAATACGTTACAGTATATTATAGTAATACATTACAGTATATTATAGTAATACATTACAGTATATTAGAGTAATACATTACAGTATATTATAGTAATATGTTACAGTATATTATAGCTATACGATACAGTATATTATAGCTATACATGATTACAATATTAAGTATATATAAATAGTAAGGAAGTTACTAACCAGGACAGGGGTTAAGTTGAGATGATGGTTTGGTCATACTCCCTCCTATGAAGTCAACACTACTACATGCTCAACTCAAATGTCAACTCTAGTATTTCCCTCCATTACATATTCCATTTTTGTTATACAAAGAGAAAGGGTGGCCCTTTGCACTACCTTACTACCTTGAGACCAGCAATAAAACTCAAGCTATTTTGTGAGCAAATCTGATTATGTCAATATATGATAAAATGTTATTTCATTGTTGGGTTTGGGTGGAAGTTCAGAAGCATATTGGCTAGGGAGATAATATTCCAATTAACTAAATTCAACACATGTGAATACAGTACAACATGTGAATACAGTACAACATGTGGTTGACTAAGTTCATGGTAAAAGGAAAGGGAGGACAACTCAACAAAGAGAAACTGAAAACAAACCAACGCATAATAATTACCTCCAATGCATGAAGGGTCTTGTTTCATGTTGGAGGATCGTGTTGCAGATCTCACTTTATCCTTGCAATATGAAGCAAACTGCAGTAAAGGAGGAAACATTAAACTAATAATGACACAGAGTAACAGTTGAAAAAACTACTATTTTAAAAATTGCTAATAACAAGCACAAAGTGTCTTGCTAAAAAGAGTTCTGTAAAATAGTTTAGATTTAATCTGCTCTCAAAATAAATTCTGGTTTTTTGAAGAAGCAGTGAAGTTCTACTACCAGGCGGTAGGCGGAGTGATTTATTTAACTAATGGAAATAAGCCAATAGATTTTACACAGGGAAAAAAAACAAAATATTTACAGAAAACGCGTTACCTTGTGTTGAAATAACATTGAAGAATATTAGCTTTTACTGATAGTTTTTATACACACATACTAGAAAAATTATGACGTTTTTTTACAAGATTAACTTATACAATATAATTTTTAGATAAAATATGTTTAGTGTTGTTAGCATTTTACTTGAATCATTTCATTGATAGTGTTAAACTTTATTAAGGAGTTGTATTCTCTTTACGTAAACAAATATTGAAAAGTGGTGATGAGGTTGCGCGGTAAAATGTTCATGTGTTTGAAACAAATTTACTGCATTTTCTTATCTAATCGTTAGTTAACATATCCCTACTAGTTTCAAATAAAAGTTAAAAACAATATGTAAATAAAACATTCTTATTCGCAAAAACTATTCAAACTGAAGTTGGAAACCTCATCCTATTGAGTGCGTACTCTCGCGGAATAATACAATGGCGTAAATGTCGAAGTGATCGCTCAAAAATGATACAAGGTGTAAAATTTTGGCAATTCTATCATGAAAGAATAACCCAGTGTCGTTTATTTTGTATTAAGTAGATGCAAAAAGCTTTATTGTACGCTATGGAATTACTAGACGAAGGTAAACTTTTTGAATAGAATGACTTTTTTGTCTTTCATTTTCACGATTATTATCCGTTTGGATGTACAAAAATTTATCAACTAAAATTTTTGTTTTCAGAACTATTCTTCTTGATCCTACGTTTCCTACAAGATGGGCCATGCAAGAAAGCTGCTGAAGTGAGTAAAATAAAATTTATAATTTGCACAACAATATAATTACAAGTTATCTAGACAATGATCACCTTATTTCTTGCTGTAGGCTTTGAAAGAAGAAGTGGCAAAATACCAGGTTCGTAATTTTATTTTCGCTTTAGAAACCAACGTGTTGCGAAAATTTCCATATCAAGGGATTTCCTTAAAATTTCACGCATTGATGAAAAATTCTGCCCACTATCGTAATTTGATATGAGTGAAAAAGTTAAAATTGTAATATTTTTAATCTCATTTCAGTTGTTACCCAAACGAATTGACTGGGAAGGCAATAATTATCCTCGTCAATATGAAGAATTGGTAAGAAAAATATTGTAGTTTCAGTTTGATCGTGATTGGTTCACGCATGGTTTCGAATGTTATTATCAGTCTTTCTCTTACTTTTGGTTGAATACTATACCATCAGTTATTATTTTTGCAACATGAATATTTATGTAATTAATAATATAGTTATGCAGTTGGAAAATTATTTATCTTTCAATAGTTATCTTTGCACTACTGAAACCGCGAATCATTAAATGAAAAGAAAACTCCAAATATCAAATATTTTTAATAAACTCCTGGTTAATTATGCATTATAAGGCTTTGTACTCTCCGTGCATCGTTGTAGGTTTAACATGATGTATGGGTTTTTGAAATGAATATGCATACTATAATATGTCATTGTAGAGTAAACAAAGTTGAATGCATATGTGATGCTTCTATAATTAGTTATAAAATGCAAGGCTAGAAACTCTTTCTTATGAAACACATTTTTTAAAGTCATTTTCCAAGCGTTTTTGGCTTCACAACTCAATGAGCATAATTTCTGTAAAAATAATTTTTGCATTTGGGAATTTAATAATTTTAATTTTAGCTCAAAGAAATATTGTCCAATTAGGTTTTTACATTTTTGGCCTGGCTGTTGCCTCCATAGTATTCTAAATGTACTGCTACGTGTTCTACTGTTGGTTTTGAGGTATTACTTGTAGTTGGTTATTACTGAATGCTTGGTTGCCTAAACATGTTCTTTCACAAAAGTCTTGAAACTGGTTACAGGTTTCTACGCATCCACACATTGCTACAGACCATTTGAAGAGAATTGTGTGTAGATTACCTTCACTGTTGGAGGACAAATATCCCCCGAATGTGAGGGGAGTACTGAGCCTGCTCGGGGCTGGCAATCAGTCACTTCTCCGCTCAGAGAAGAGTGAGTAACAGCTGATTGTTGACATATTTTTAATTGATTATTTGGTATTTCCATTGAAATAATATATTATTGTTAAGCCTCAGTAATTATATATACGCGTTGATTTTGTGGACTTCGGGAATATATTATTCATTACGCAATACTGCAGTCGTCACTTTAGAAGCTGTAGAGTCTAGAGGTAGTGACACTTGAGCTGAAACCATCAAAGATGATTCAGAGTGATTGTAGTTACTGTAGAAGTTAACTCAAAGTGATTATAGTTACTGTAGAAGTTGACTCAAAGTGATTGTAGTTACTGTAGAAGTTAACTCTAAGTGATTGTAGTCACTGTAGAAGTTAACTCTAAGTGATTGTAGTTACTGTAGAAGTTAACTCAAAGTGATTATAGTTACTGTAGAAGTTGACTCAAAGTGATTATAGTTACTGTAGAAGTTGACTCAAAGTGATTGTAGTTACTGTAGAAGTTAACTCTAAGTGATTGTAGTCACTGTAGAAGTTAACTCTAAGTGATTGTAGTTACTGTAGAAGTTAACTCAAAGTGATTATAGTTACTGTAGAAGTTGACTCAAAGTGATTATAGTTACTGTAGAAGTTGACTCAAAGTGATTGTAGTTACTGTAGAAGTTAACTCTAAGTGATTGTAGTCACTGTTGAAGTTGACTCAAATGCTGACTGCTTCTCTTGTTTCAGCTGCTGATGTTCTTCTCAAGCCATCTGGATATCTCTTTTCTCAGCATGATGAGTTACTTCCGTTGCCGAATAGCCTTCAACATGATCCACACATGTGTATGTTTATACAGATATTGCTCTCTGCATGTTGTGTGCATGTGATGTGCATGTGATGTACGCGTAATATACATTGATTGTAGTGAGATGGTTGCAGGGTTCTGAGTACACGGGCATACGAAGAAGGATCAACACGCCTGCAGACGTGTTCAACAACTATCAGTTGCACCGAAGATTTGTTGGTCACCTCTCTTCTGTGTACTGTGTGCTCTATGATCGTACGGGACGATACATATTCACTGTGAGTCATGTAGTCATATTCACTGTGAGTCATGTAGTCACATTCATTGTGTTTTCATGTAGTCATAGTCACTGTGAGTCATGTAGTCATAGTCACTGTGAGTCATTGTGTAAATATCGCCATGTTGTTAGCTCTCAACTAGAATCATGTTGAATGCAATAGGGCTGTGATGACCACCTTGTAAAGATATGGAGTGCCGTGTCTGGCCGTTTACTAGCCTCTCTTCGAGGTCACAGCCAGGAAATCGGGGACTTTGCTGTCAACTACGAGAATACAATGTTGGCCTCTGGTAGCTGTGACAAAACAGTTAGAATTTGGTGCCTGAAGACAACAGAATGCCTGGCTGTCCTTCAGGGTCACTCTGGCACTGTGACATCACTGAACGTAAGTGTGACATCACTGAACGTAAGTGTGACATCACTGAACGTAAGTGTGACATCACTGAACGTAAGTGTGACATCACTGAACGTAAGTGTGACATCACTGAACGTAATTAGCACTTGTTAAATGGCTGTCTGCTCTTCATGTTGTAGTGTATCATAACATGATATTTTGCATTATATATATGTATTATATTATATTATATTGTATTATAATGCATTATATTGTATTATATTATATTGCATTATATTGTAATATATAATGTATTATATTATATTATACAATATATTATATTATATTGTATTATATTATATTATATTACATTATAGACTGTATTATAATAGACTGTAGTGCTAACTACAGTTGGCTGATTTCTTTGCAGTTTTGCCCGCTGGTAAAAGGGGAACGGCGTTATCTCGTCTCAACCAGTGAAGATGCCACCGTCTGTTTTTGGCATTATGAAAAATCTACCAATCGTTTTGCGTGAGTTTTATTTTATCTCTCTACTAATACTCAGTATCTCTCTACTAGTACTCAGTACCTCTCTACTAATACTCAGTATCTCTCTACTAATACTCAGTATCTCTCTACTAGTACTCAGTATCTCTCTACTAATACTCAGTATCTCTCTACTAATACTCAGTACCTCTCTACTAATACTCAGTATCTCTCTACTAATACTCAGTACCTCTCTACTAATACTCAGTATCTCTCTACTAGTACTCAGTATCTCTCTACTAATACTCAGTATCTCTCTACTAATACTCATTTAGCAAATGTTGCTCCTATTGGTGAGTGCTAGGATTCGTGTTGTTGTTGCCAGGGAACGGCCATTAAAGTTTGTGGAAAGGTCTCGCACTGGAGCTCGGATGTTGTGTTCGTCATTCAGTCGGGGAGGAATGTTTCTTGCTACAGGAAGCACAGACTCGGTGATTAGAATATACTCGTTTCCTGCTCTGCAGCCAGAGAAGATTGCTGAACTCGAAGCTCACAGTGTATGTATGACAGGCCGCGTGTTGCCACGGTTACTATCTCAGTGTATGTGTTGCCACGGTTACTATCTCAGTGTATGTGTTGCCACGGTTACTATCTCAGTGTATGTGTTGCCACGGTTACTATCTCAGTGTATGTGTTGCCACGGTTACTATCTCAGTGTATGTGTTGCCACGGTTACTATCTCAGTGTATGTGTTGCCACGGTTACTATCTCAGTGTGTGTGTTGCTATGGTTACTATCTCAGTGTATGTGTTGCCACGGTTACTATCTCAGTGAATTTTGGTTACTGTCTTGGTGTATGTTGGTTACCATGGTTACTATATAGGCGGAAGTGGACAGCATAAGATACAGTAACAGCAGTGAGAGATTCATAAGTGGCAGCAAGGATGGGACAGCCAGGATATGGAGGAATGTGAAGAACTCCTGGTTCAGTTTATCACTGAGCATGAAACCTCTTTCTGGGTATAACCACTACTAGTAGTACTACTACTAGTGCTACTAGTACTAGTAGTAGTACTAGTACTAAGTAGTAGTACTAGTAGTACTACTACTAGTGCTACTAGTACTAGTACTACTACTACTACTGCTAGTTCTACTACTACTATAGTACTACTAGTACTGCTACTACTGGTACTACTACTACTACTGCTACTACTACTACTACTACTACTACCACCACCACCACCACCACTACCACTACTACTACTACTACTACTACTACTGCTGCTGCTACCACCACTACCACCACCACCACCACCACTACCACCGCCGCTGCTACCACCACTACCACTCCCGCTACTACTACTACTACTACCACCACTACCACTCCCGCTACTACTACTACTACTACCACTCCCGCTGCTACTGCTACTACTACCACTACTACTGCTACTGCTACTTCTACTACTGCTGCTGCTGCTGCTGCTGCTGCTGCTACTGCTGCTGCTGCTGCTGCTGCTGCTGCTACTGCTACTGTTGCTACTACTACTGCTACTGTTGCTGCTATTGCTACCGTTGCTGTATTCTCTTTAGAGAAAGCTCTCGGAGCGAACAAAGGTCCTCATCTGCGTTGAGAGTGAACATGGTGGAGTGGACAGTTGACGACAAACTTGTGCTGACAGCCGTGTCGGATTTCTCAGTCCGGGTCTGGTGTTCAGTCAGTGGGAATCAAATCCGAAGTCTTTCCGTTAGTGTCTATTTCATCTACTACTCTATCATCTATGTATATAGTATATCTCATCTACTACTCTATCATCTATGTATATAGTATATTATGTGTTGTATATCTCATCTACTACTCTATCATCTATGTATATAGTATATCTCATCTACTACTCTATCATATATGTATATAGTATATCTCATCTACTACTCTATCATATATGTATATAGTATATTTCATCTACTACTCTATCATATATGTATATAGTATATTATGTGACGTATATCTCATCTATGTATATAGTATATATATATGTATATAGTATATAGTATATTATGTGTATATATGTATACAGTATATCATGTGTATATAACATATTCTGAAGGGACACATGGACGACGTGTTTGTCATAGAATGTACCAGTCTGCACAGCCATTTGGTGGTGACTGCAGGACACGATGGTCGTCTCAAGTTGTGGAACCTCGCAACTGGCAGAGTTCTCATGGATTATTATAACAACATGGAGGGACAGGGATTTGCGGCCATCTTTGATTGCAAATGGTCGCCTCAGGGGGACTCTTTCACGGCTACCGACTCCCACGGCCACATCCTGAGATTTGGTGTCGGAGTTAATGAAAATCTCTCGGAGAATAAGGTTCTAATGCTATATTAATCTATCATATACTACTCTACTATCTACTACTCTACTATCTACTACTCTACTATATACTACTCTATCATATACTACTCTACTATCTACTACTCTACTATATACTACTCTACTATCTACTACTCTATCATATACTACTCTACTATCTACTACTCTATTATATACTACTCTACTATATACTACTCTATCATATACTACTCTACCATATACTACTCTATCATATACTACTCTACTATATATTAATCTACTATCTACTACTCTACTATCTACTACTCTACTATCTACTACTCTATCATATACTACTCTACTATCTACTACTCTATTATATACTACTCTACTATATACTACTCTATCATATACTACTCTATCATATACTACTCTATCATATACTACTCTATCATATACTACTCTACCATATACTACTCTATCATATACTACTCTATCATATACTACTCTATCATATACTACTCTATCATATACTACTCTATCATATACTACTCTACTCTATACTACTCTATCATATACTACTCTATCATATACTACTCTACCATATACTACTCTATCATATACTACTCTACTATGTACTACTCTATCATATACTACTCTATCATATACTACTCTATCATATACTACTCTATCATATACTACTCTACCATATACTACTCTACTATATACTACTCTATCATATACTACTCTATCATATACTACTCTATCATATACTACTCTACTATATACTACTCTATCATATACTACTCTACTATCTACTACTCTACTATATACTACTCTATCATATACTACTCTATCATATACTACTCTATCATATACTACTCTATCATATACTACTCTATCATATACTACTCTATCATATACTACTCTATCATATACTACTCTACCATATACTACTCTATCATCTACTACTCTACTATATACTACTCTATCATATACTACTCTATCATATACTACTCTATCATATACTACTCTACTATATACTACTCTATCATATACTACTCTACTATATACTACTCTATCATATACTACTCTACTATCTACTACTCTACTATATACTACTCTATCATATACTACTCTATCATATACTACTCTATCATATACTACTCTACTATCTACTACTCTACTATCTACTACTCTATCATATACTACTCTATCTTATACTACTCTATCATATACTACTCTACTATATACTACTCTACTATCTACTACTCTATCATATACTACTCTATCATATACTACTCTATAATACTACTCTATAATACTACTCTATTTTCTACTCTTTAGATCCCCACTGAGCTCTTCTTCCACACAGACTACCGAGCAGTCATCAGAGACATCAATGGCCACGTGCTGGATGAGCTCACGCAACAACCGCTCCATCTGCTGTCTCCACCTTTTCTCATAGATATCAATGGAATTCCGTACGAACCCTCTTTTCAGCGTCTCGTACCTGGCCGAAAATATTTGCCCGAAGCTTACCTCATCCCCATAGTAAACAGTCAACCTGATGGTATGTGTCATCCCCATAGTAAACAGTCAACCTGTTGGTATGTGTCATACCCATAGTAAACAGTCAACCTGTTGGCATGTGTCATACCCAGAGTAAACAGTCAACCTGTTGGTATGTGTCATACCCATAGTAAACAGTCAACCTGTTGGCATGTGTCATACCCAGAGTAAACAGTCAACCTGTTGGCATGTGTCATACCCAGAGTAAACAGTCAACCTGTTGGCATGTGTCATACCCATAGTAAACAGTCAACCTGTTGGCATGTGTCATACCCAGAGTAAACAGTCAACCTGTTGGCATGTGTCATACCCATAGTAAACAGTCAACCTGTTGGCATGTGTCATACCCAGAGTAAACAGTCAACCTGTTGGCATGTGTCATACCCATAGTAAATAGTATATAATATAGTAATATACAATATATCATATAATATAATAATATATATTGTAATATATTTGCTACAGGAGAGAGAGTAGTGGTAGACCAAGACATTCCACAAACCTCCAATCATGCAGTTTCCAGTCAGCTGTCTAATGATGTAATGCCTGTTCAGCGATCATCCAATCAGGAGAGCTCTAACAGCAATAATCAGTCTGGTTGGTTGAATGCAACTCAACTATCTAATATATATAGTATATCTATAATATGTCTAGACTCTAATGTATCTAATATATATAGTATATCTATAATATGTCTAGACTCTAATGTATCTAATATATATAGTATATCTATAATATGTCTAGACTCTAATGTATCTAATATATAGTATATCTATAATATGTCTAGACTCTAATGTATCTAATATATATAGTATATCTATAATATGTCCAGACTCTAATGTATCTAATATATATAGTATATCTATAATATGTCCAGACTCTAATGTATCTAATATATATAGTATATCTATAATATGTCTAGACTCTAATGTATCTAATATATATAGTATATCTATAATATGTCTAGACTCTAATGTATCTAATATATATAGTATATCTATAATATGTGTAGACTCTAATGTATCTAATATATATTATAGTGTATATATACTATATAGTAGTGTATATACACTATGTAATATAGTATATAATATAGTATATACTATAGTATATATTATATTATATACTATATTATATACTATATTATATACTATAGTATATACTATAGTATATAATATAGTATATACAATATTATATACTATAGTATATACTATAGTATATACAATATTATATAATATAGTATATACTATAGTATATAATATTGTATATAATATAGCATATCTCTTACATCACCTAAGCAGGTACCCCTCAGTGCTACATCAAGAATGTTGTGCCCAAACTGGCTAATGATGTCATAGAGCAGCTTGAATCAGAGCGGCAGCGTTTGGCTGAGTTAGAGGAAGCCCAGCTCATCAGCGACAGGAAACAGATTTCCTTTTACACCGGAGAGCAAACTGTGAGCTGCCTTAACTCATTCCTTTTTGCTGTTTCTCTCTCACTCTTGGAGACTTGCCGGCTAATTGGTGCTCTTCACCTGCTTATTGTAGTCGTCCTCCCTTAGAGCTGGTCACATGCGCACGAGGAGGGGCCGCGCCAACGTGTCCCGACCTGGTGATAGTGGGAGAGAGACTGGAGAGCAGGTTATACGGAATAGACTGGCAGCTCGAGCTCTGTATGACACTGGTTAGTGTTTGTATTGTGTTATTATATCAGTAGACAGAGTATACAGAGTAGAGTATACAGAGTAGACAGAGTAGAGTAGACAGAGTAGAGTATACAGAGTATATAGAGTAGAGTATACAGAGTAGAGTATACAGAGTAGAGTATACAGAGTATACAGAGTAGAGTATACAGAGTAGAGTATACAGAGTAGAGTATACAGAGTATACAGAGTATACAGAGTATACAGAGTAGAGTATACAGAGCATACAGAGTAGAGTATACAGAGTACACAGAGTAGAATATACAGAGTAGAGTACAAAAGATATAATAATTTAGATGTTGAAAGTGAGGCTGGCCAGTCCTCGTCTCCGCCGAGTGGTGAGAGCTCCACCGACGAGGAGCCGGAAGTGCGACCGGTTCGGACACGGAGAGGAGTGACTCACAACGGCATGCAGTCGGACGGAGGGAGTTATGTCGACCTGACGTCAGCGAGTGAGTCTGGTGACAGCAGCTCCAACTACTCCGACTGGGAGGTGCAGAATAAGACGGTTCTCCAGCCTCCTTCTCGCGTCAGCAGACGTAAATCACGGTCTAAGAAAGGAGGCAGAGTTTCCAACAGCATTACACTGACGGGAGAGGAGTCTACAGAGGAGAGCGATACAGAGGTGAGCTGTGACTCATCTATTCCTGTGCTGCTGTGACTCATCTATTCTTGTGCTGCTGCTGTGACTCATCTATTCTTGTGCTGCTGCTGTCACTCATCTATTCCTGTGCTGCTGCTGTCACTCATCTATTCTTGTGCTGCTGCTGTGACTCATCTATTCTTGTGCTGCTGCTGCTGTCACTCATCTATTCCTGTGCTGCTGCTGTGACTCATCTATTCCTGTGCTGCTGCTGCTGTCACTCCTCTATTCTTGTGCTGCTGCTGTCACTCATCTATTCCTGTGTTACTGCTGTGACTCATCTATTCTTGTGTTACTGCTGTGACTCATCTATTCTTGTGTTACTGCTGTCACTCATCTATTCCTGTGTTACTGCTGTCACTCATCTATTCTTGTGCTGCTGCTGCTGTCACTCATCTATTCTTGTGTTACTGCTGTGACTCATCTATTCCTGTGTTACTGCTGTCACTCCTCTATTCTTGTGCTGCTGCTGTCACTCATCTATTCCTGTGCTGCTGCTGTGACTCATCTATTCTTGTGTTACTGCTGTCACTCATCTATTCTTGTGTTACTGCTGTCACTCATCTATTCTTGTGTTACTGCTGTTACTCATCTACTCCTGTGCTGCTACTATTCATATCTACTCCTGTGCTGCTGCTGCTATTCATCTATTCTTGTGTTACTGCTGTGCAGTGGTGTAGCGTCTATGTTTGTTGTGTGTAGAGCAGACGTGGGCAGTTACCATTGCCTGAAAACACAAAAGAGCTTGAAGATTGTTTCAATCCTGATTGGCTGACCACCGACAGTCCGCAGAAGTCTCCTTATTTCCCTCAAATGGGAGACGAAGTCATGTACTTTTACCGAGGCCACAAGTCCTACGTGGACAGAGTGCGCAACATTCGCTTGTACGACCCAAAGAATCTGCCATGGGAGAAGGTTTCTACCCTTAGAGTTAGTTTACTATAATATACCGTAATATATTACTATAGTATACAGTAATATATTACTATAGTATACTGTAATATATCACTATAATATACCGTAATATATTACTATAGTATACTGTAATATATCACTATAATATACAGTAATATATTACTATAGTATACAGTAATATATTACTATAGTATACTGTAATATATTACTATAATATACCGTAATATATCACTATAATATACAGTAATATATTACTATGATATACTGTGTATATACAGGAACAGGAACTGGCCCGCATTGTCTATGTGAGATACGAATCGGTCCCCAAATATCCTCTCGTCAAGCTGTGCTGTGCCAAGCTGGCCGTCCTCTTTCCAGATGGCAAGAAGCAGACCGGGACAACATTTATTGTCAGGTTTGTTCTTTTATGAAGGTTTGCTGTGCATTTTCTGATCCGTTATGTCTGTGTGTATATTGTGTCTGTGTGTATATTATGTCTGTGTGTATATTATGTCTGTGTGTATATTATGTCTGTGTGTATATTATGTCTGTGTGTATATTGTGTCTGTGTGTATATTATGTCTGTGTGTATATTGTGTCTGTGTGTATATTATGTCTGTGTGTATATTGTGTCTGTGTGTATATTGTGTCTGTGTGTATATTATGTCTGTGTGTATATTGTGTCTGTGTGTATATTGTGTCTGTGTGTATATTATGTCTGTGTGTATATTATGTCTGTGTGTATATTATGTCTGTGTGTATATTATGTCTGTGTGTATATTATGTCTGTGTGTATATTGTGTCTGTGTGTATATTGTGTCTGTGTGTATATTGTGTCTGTGTGTATATTGTGTCTGTGTGTATATTGTGTCTGTGTGTATATTGTGTCTGTGTGTATATTATGTCTGTGTGTATATTGTGTCTGTGTGTATATTGTGTCTGTGTGTATATTGTGTCTGTGGGTATATTGTGTCTGTGTGTATATTATGTCTGTGTGTATATTGTGTCTGTGTGTATATTGTGTCTGTGTGTATATTGTGTCTGTGTGTATATTGTGTCTGTGTGTATATTGTGTCTGTGTGTATATTGTGTCTGTGTGTATATTGTGTCTGTGTGTATATTGTGTCTGTGTGTATATTATGTCTGTGTGTATATTATGTCTGTGTGTATATTATGTCTGTGTGTATATTGTGTCTGTGTGTATATTGTGTCTGTGTGTATATTGTGTCTCTGTGTATATTATGTCTGTGTGTATATTATGTCTGTGTGTATATTATGTCTGTGTGTATATTATGTCTGTGTGTATATTGTGTCTGTGTGTATATTGTGTCTGTGTGTATATTATGTCTGTGTGTATATTGTGTCTGTGTGTATATTGTGTCTGTGTGTATATTGTGTCTGTGTGTATATTGTGTCTGTGTATATTGTGTCTGTGTGTATATTATGTCTGTGTGTATATTATGTCTGTGTGTATATTATGTCTGTGTGTATATTGTGTCTGTGTGTATATTGTGTCTGTGTGTATATTGTGTCTGTGTGTATATTGTGTCTGTGTGTATATTATGTCTGTGTGTATATTGTGTCTGTGTGTATATTATGTCTGTATGTATATTATGTCTCTGTGTATATTGTGTCTGTGTGTATACTGTGTCTGTGTGTATATTGTGTCTGTGGGTATATTATGTCTGTGTGTATACTGTGTCTGTGTGTATATTATGTCTGTGTGTATATTATGTCTGTGTGTATATTGTGTCTGTGTGTATATTATGTCTGTGTGTATATTATGTCTGTGTGTATATTATGTCTGTGTGTATATTGTGTCTGTGTGTATATTGTGTCTGTGTGTATACTGTGTCTGTGTGTATATTATGTCTGTGGGTATATTATGTCTGTGTGTATACTGTGTCTGTGTGTATATTATGTCTGTGTGTATATTATGTCTGTGTGTATATTGTGTCTGTGTGTATATTATGTCTGTGTGTATATTATGTCTGTGTGTATATTATGTCTGTGTGTATATTGTGTCTGTGTGTATATTATGTCTGTGTGTATATTATGTCTGTGTGTATATTATGTCTGTGTGTATATTATGTCTGTGTGTATATTGTGTCTGTGTGTATATTGTGTCTGTGTGTATATTGTGTCTGTGTGTATATTATGTCTGTGTGTATATTGTGTCTGTGTGTATATTGTGTCTGTGTGTATATTATGTCTGTGTGTATATTATGTCTGTGTGTATATTATGTCTGTGTGTATATTGTGTCTGTGTGTATATTGTGTCTGTGTGTATATTGTGTCTGTGTGTATATTGTGTCTGTGTGTATATTGTGTCTGTGTGTATATTATGTCTGTGTGTATATTGTGTCTGTGTGTATATTGTGTCTGTGGGTATATTGTGTCTGTGTGTATATTATGTCTGTGTGTATATTGTGTCTGTGTGTATATTGTGTCTCTGTGTATATTGTGTCTGTGTGTATATTGTGTCTGTGTGTATATTGTGTCTGTGTGTATATTATGTCTGTGTGTATATTGTGTCTGTGTGTATATTGTGTCTGTGTGTATATTGTGTCTGTGTGTATATTGTGTCTGTGTGTATATTGTGTCTGTGTGTATATTGTGTCTGTGTGTATATTGTGTCTGTGTGTATATTGTGTCTGTGTGTATATTGTGTCTGTGTGTATATTGTGTCTGTGTGTATATTGTGTCTGTGTGTATATTGTGTCTGTGTGTATATTGTGTCTGTGTGTATATTGTGTCTGTGTGTATATTATGTCTGTGTGTATATTATGTCTGTGTGTATATTATGTCTGTGTGTATATTATGTCTGTGTGTATATTGTGTCTGTGTGTATATTGTGTCTGTGTGTATATTGTGTCTGTGTGTATATTGTGTCTGTGTGTATATTGTGTCTGTGTGTATATTGTGTCTGTGTGTATATTGTGTCTGTGTATATTGTGTCTGTGTGTATATTATGTCTGTGTGTATATTATGTCTGTGTGTATATTATGTCTGTGTGTATATTATGTCTGTGTGTATATTGTGTCTGTGTGTATATTGTGTCTGTGTGTATATTGTGTCTGTGTGTATATTATGTCTGTGTGTATATTGTGTCTGTGTGTATATTATGTCTGTATGTATATTATGTCTCTGTGTATATTGTGTCTGTGTGTATACTGTGTCTGTGTGTATATTGTGTCTGTGGGTATATTATGTCTGTGTGTATACTGTGTCTGTGTGTATATTATGTCTGTGTGTATATTATGTCTGTGTGTATATTGTGTCTGTGTGTATATTATGTCTGTGTGTATATTATGTCTGTGTGTATATTATGTCTGTGTGTATATTGTGTCTGTGTGTATATTGTGTCTGTGTGTATACTGTGTCTGTGTGTATATTGTGTCTGTGGGTATATTACAGTGTAGATCTACTGTGTGGTTGTAGATACCATGATATGCCCAACATCCATGACTTTCTTGTTCTGCGTCAGTTCTATGACAAGTCTATGGTCAGACAATGGCTGGCTGGTGACAAATTCCGAACTATCTTTGATGGGAAGTGGTACTCGGGGAGAGTCGTCTCCCTTGAGCCTGAAGATCCCGATAATGGCAGTCCTTTCCTTAGCTACCAAGTTGAGTGAGTAATATATCAGTTACTCTGAGTAATATATCAGTTACTCTGAGTAATATATTAGTTACTCTGAGTAATATATCAGTTACTCTGAGTAATATATTAGTTACTCTGAGTAATATATCAGTTACTCTGAGTAATATATCAGTTACTCTGAGTAATATATCACTTACTCTGAGTAATATATTAGTTACTCTGAGTAATAGATCAGTTACTCTGAGTAATATATCAGTTACTATCAGTGACTCACATCGTATATTTCAGGTGGGAAGATGGTAGTAGAGATTATTTAAGTCCCTGGGATTTGGAGCCTCTTGCTGATGATCAGGGTAAGTAATTCTTCAACATTAAATGTTCAAATAATATTAATATCTACACTCATGTTGTGTCCTTGACATTACATGTTCAAATAATATTAATATCTATACTTATGTTGTGTCCTTGACATTGCATGTTCAAATAATATTAATATCTATACTCATGTTGTGTCCCTGACATTGCATGTTCAAATAATATTAATATCTATACTTATGTTGTGTCCTTGACATTGCATGTTCAAATAATATTAATATCTATACTTATGTTGTGTCCTTGACATTGCATGTTCAAATAATATTAATATCTATACTTATGTTGTGTCCTTGACATTGCAGGTTCAAATAATATTAATATCTATACTTATGTTGTGTCCTTGACATTGCATGTTCAAATAATATTAATATCTATACTCATGTTGTGTCCTTGACATTGCATGTTCAAATAATATTAATATCTATACTCATGTTGTGTCCTTGACATTATATGTTCAAATAATATTAATATCTATACTCATGTTGTGTCCTTGACATTGTAGGTGATGAGCCACTGATTGGAGCTGAAATGTGTGAGGAAGAGAAAGCTAGTCTGCAATATGTGCCAAGTCCCTCCGACTGGGATGGATGTGACGCCCAGGAGGCCTGTCAGAGAATTTGTAGATGCATAGAGCAGGTATGTGTAGAGTACATGTGTAGAGTACATGTGTAGAGTACATGTGTAGAGTACATGTGTAGAGTACATGTGTAGAGTACATGTGTAGAGTACATGTGTAGAGTACACGAGTAGAGTACACGAGTAGAGTACACGCGTAGAGTACACGCGTAGAGTACACGTGTACTCTACATGTGTAGAGTACATGTGTAGAGTACATGAGTAGGGTACACGTGTAGATTTGCTGTAGTTGATGGATCACAGTGTCTCAGATGATTTCAACGCCCCAGTGGACCTCAACCTCTACCCCAACTATGCTGAAGAAGTTGCGTATGGCATGGACCTGTCAACTATCAAATCAAGGCTTACCAATAGTTTCTACAGGTAAGTTTCAATCAATTAATCAGTCAACTATTTCAAGTAGCACTAATTTTAACATCAACTCTCGAAAATGAATTCTGTAATATTTTTGCAACTGCTTCTTCACCCATACATTACTCTGTCAGTAGTTGAAGTAACCCATCATTACATTGTCCTCTAAGGTGATCTAATGAGCATATAATGTATTACTTATAGGAGAAAGACTGCAGTGCAGTTTGATGTTCGTGGTATAGAACGAAATGCCAGGACCTTCAATTGCCCAAATTCGGATATAGTAAAGAAAGCTTGCATTGTTACCAATGTCTGTCTTCAAATTATAAGGTAGATATTTGAAAATATATATGAAAGAGTTGGTGGTGTATAAGTTTACTACAAATTGTGACCTGTCATAGCCTGTCACTAGTAGCCTGTCATAGTCTGTCACTAGTAACCTGTCACTAGTAACCTGTCATAGTCTGTCACTAGTAACCTGTTACTAGTAACCTGTCACTAGTAACCTGTCATAACCTGTCACTAGTAACCTGTCATAACCTGTCACTAGTAACCTGTCATAGTCTGTTACTAGTAACCTGTCATAGTCTGTCACTAGTAACCTGTCATAGTCTGTCATAACCTGTCACTAGTAACTTCTCATAGTCTGTCATAGTCTGTCACTTGCTCTGTTGTGCTTTAGTGATAAGAGATGTGTGGATGCCATGGCAGTTTACAACCAGCTCAACTTGAATGATGAGTATTGCACTTCAGCATCCAGCAAATCTAGCAAGGTACTGTTAACTTTTCTGCTTGCCGAGATGTTATTCCTCACTACTGATCATTAGTGCAAAGTAGTAAAACAAAGTACGAGGGTGGTTCAAAAAGTAACGCCTGTTGTGTAAGATCAGAGAATTTTTATTTTCTGAATACTTAAACTATATATCAAAATGATCAGCAACAACTTAGGAACACACTTTATTTCTCAATATAGTCTCCTCCATTGTCCACAGCTGCTGTCCATCGTTTTATGAGAGCATGTATTCCTGCCTCGTAAAAGGAGGATGGTTGTGAGCTTCTCAGCATGCATGCAGAAGATGAGACATTTTTGCAAAGGATTATCACTGGTGACGAAACTTGGGTTCATCATTATGAGCCAGAAAGCAAAAGAAGGTCAATGGAATGGCGACATGCAGACTCACTCAGAAAGAAGAAATTCAAATCTCAGTCATCCGCTGGCAAGGTGTTTTGGGATTATCAGGGTGTGATACTGATTGACTTTATGGCCAAAGGCACTACCATAAATTCTGAAGCCTACATTGAGACTCTAAGGAAGTTGAAAACCAGACCAGTGTTGCAGACCAAATGTCACCGTGGCTAACGTGCTCCTTCAGCACGACAATGCCCGTCCCCACACAAGTTTGAGAACAAGAGAGGAAATCACCCGTCATGGGTGGACCACATTGTCTCATCCACCATACAGCCCTGACTTGGCTCCATCAGACTTTCATTTGTCTGGTCCGATGAAGGAAGGACTTAGAGGTCAGCGATTCTCTACTGACGAAGAAGTTAAAACGGCTGTACGGTCTTGGCTGCGCTCACAACCATCCTCCTTTTACGAGGCAGGAATACATGCTCTCATAAAATGATGGACAGCAGCTGTGGACAATGGAGGAGACTATATTGAGAAATAACGTGTGTTCCTAAGTTGTTGCTGATCATTTTGATATTTAGTTTAAGTATTCAGAAAATAAAAATTCTCTGATCTTACACAACAGGCGTTACTTTTTGAACCACCCTCGTAGTAAAACAAATACGCAGCTCAATTCTTAGCAATACTTGGATGGGATTTTTACATGAAGTTACAGTTTTATCTTTCCACAGAAACTGAGAAAGAAGACGAAAGGTTTCCGGTGGCAGGAGCAGGCTATGAGGATCGTTGAAGAGGCTGTTGCAGATGACGATTCTATTCACTTCCGGGCTCCACCTGACCTCTCTCAACTTCCTGTAGGCGAAACTACTAGTACTACTACTACTATACTATTACTACTACTAGTACTACTACTGCTATACTATTACTACTACTAGTACTACTACTATTACTACTACTAGTACTACTACTACTAGTACTACTACTACTATTACTACTACTACTACTACTACTACTACTACTACTACTACTAGTACTACTACTACTAGTACTGCTACTACTACTAGTACTGCTACTACTAGTACTGCTACTACTACTAGTACTACTGCTACTACTACTACTACTACTACTACTACTACTACTACTACTACTAGTACTACTACTACTGCTACTACTACTAGTACCACTACTAGTACTACTACTACTACTACTACTACTACTACTACTACTACTACTACTACTACTACTACTACTACTGTTAATACTACTAGTACTACTACTACTAGTACTACTACTACTACTACTATTACTACTACTAGTACTACTACTACTAGTACTACTACTAGTACTACTACTACTACTATTACTACTACTACTATTACTACTACTAGTACTACTACTACTAATAGTACTACTACTACTACTATTACTACTACTAGTACTACTACTACTAGTACTACTACTACTAGTACTGCTACTACTACTAGTACTACTGCTACTACTACTACTACTACTACTACTACTACTACTACTACTACTACTACTACTACTACTACTACTACTACTACTACTACTACTACTACTACTACTACTGTTAATACTACTAGTACTACTACTACTACTGCTACTACTACTACTGCTACTACTACTACTACCACTGCTGACTTTCTTGTCACAATTTCAGGGCTATAACCTGGCAGTGGATGTCCCTATGGATTTTACTACTATCAAAGAAAATTTGCAAGAAAATGAATATAGTAATGCAGAAGAGTTTATTGATGATGTCAGACTGATAATTTCTAACTCCAAGACATACAACAGCAGACGTACTCCGGTAACTTTCTGATTGTCTGTTTATTTTACTGTCTGATAACTCTTTTTGGTTTAATACATCCTGTAATATTGTACTACAATGTATATACATCCTGTAATACTGTACTACAATGTATACATCATGTAATACTGTACTACAATGTATACATCCTGTAATATTGTACTACAATGTATATACATCCTGTAATATTGTACTACAATGTATATACATCCTGTAATATTGTACTACAATGTATACATCATGTAATATTGTACTACAATGTATATACATCCTGTAATATTGTACTACAATGTATACATCATGTAATACTGTACTACAATGTATATACATCCTGTAATATTGTACTACAATGTATACATCATGTAATATTGTACTACAATGTATATACATCCTGTAATATTGTACTACAATGTATACATCATGTAATACTGTACTACAATGTATATACATCCTGCAATACTGTACTACAATGTATACATCATGTAATATTGTACTACAATGTATACATCCTGTAATATTGTACTACAATGTATACATCCTGTAATACTGTACTACAATGTATACATCCTGTAATATTGTACTACAATGTATACATCATGTAATATTGTACTACAATGTATACATCCTGTAATATTGTACTACAATGTATACATCATGTAATATTGTACTACAGTGTATACATCATGTAATATTGTACTACAGTGTATACATCATGTAATATTGTACTACAATGTATACATTATGTAATATTGTACTACAATGTATACATCCTGTAATATTGTACTACAATGTATACATCCTGTAATATTGTACTACAATGTATACATAATGTAATATTGTACTACAATGTATACATCCTGTAATATTGTACCACAATGTATACATCCTGTAATATTGTACTACAATGTACACATCCTGTAATATGGTACCACCAGGCATACAAAATGACGGTACGGCTTAGCACAAAACTTGAAAAGAACATATGCGCCATGCTCGATGAAATCAAGCGTGGAAAGTCAACAACAAATCTTCATATATCCAAACGCAGGTATGTTTTCACTTGAGGTTATATTATCCTACTATTTGAGACTCTGTGTTCTGGTTTGGTAAATGACTTTCTTCCTACTGAATGTTGCAGGAAGGTTTCTGATGACACTCTGCAAAGTTTTAAGGTTGTCAAGCGATTGCGTACAACCAGAAGTCAACTAATCTCTAGACACTCTGATTCGCTACCCTCTACCTCGGGTTATACTGCTAGAAGTAAGTCTTCACTTGCTATTTGTTCATCTCTCTCTGCTTGTGTTCATCTCTCTCCACTTGTGTTCATTTCTCTCTACTTGTGTTCATCTCTCTCTACTTGTGTTCATCTCTCTCTGCTTGTGTTCATCTCTCTACTTGTGTTCATCTCTCTCTACTTGTGTTCATCTCTCTCTACTTGTGTTCATCTCTCTCTATTTGTGTTCATCTCTCTACTTGTGTTCATCTCTCTCTATTTGTGTTCATCTCTCTCTACTTGTGTTCATCTCTCTCTACTTGTGTTCATCTCTCTCTACTTGTGTTCATCTCTCTCTACTTGTGTTCATCTCTCTCTACTTGTGTTCACCTCTCTCTACTTGTGTTCATCTCTCTACTTGTGTTCATCTCTCTCTACTTGTGTTCATCTCTCTCTACTTGTGTTCACCTCTCTCTACTTGTGTTCATCTCTCTCTACTTGTGTTCATCTCTCTCTACTTGTGTTCATCTCTCTCTATTTGTGTTCATCTCTCTCTACTTGTGTTCATCTCTCTCTACTTGTGTTCATCTCTCTACTTGTGTTCATCTCTCTCTATTTGTGTTCATCTCTCTCTACTTGTGTTCATCTCTCTCTACTTGTGTTCATCTCTCTCTACTTGTGTTCATCTCTCTACTTGTGTTCATCTCTCTCTACTTGTGTTCATCTCTCTCTACTTGTGTTCATTTCTCTACTTGTGTTCATCTCTCTACTTGTGTTCATCTCTCTACTTGTGTTCATCTCTCTATGTGTTTACCTTTTACTATATAGTCTCACTTTCAGCTAACTCATCAACCAAGGGACCTTCAACTTCCAGCATATCAAGTTCACACTACTCTACGCGCTCTAAAACTGGTACTCTTAAACCAAAACGCTTTAAAGACCATTATACGAGTGAAGGTAACTAATACTCAGTATTTATACGAGTGAAGGTAACTAATACTCAGTATTTATACGAGTGAAGGTAACTAATACTCAGTATTTATACGAGTGAAGGTAACTAATACTCAGTATTTATACGAGTGAAGGTAACTAATACTCAGTATTTATACGAGTGAAGGTAACTAATACTCAGTATTTATACGAGTGAAGGTAACTAATACTCAGTATTTATACGAGTGAAGGTAACTAATACTCAGTATTTATACGAGTGAAGGTAACTAATACTCAGTATTTATACGAGTGAAGGTAACTAATACTCAGTATTTATACGAGTGAAGGTAACTAATACTCAGTATTTATACGAGTGAAGGTAACTAATACTCAGTATTTATACGAGTGAAGGTAACTAATACTCAGTATTTATACGAGTGAAGGTAACTAATACTCAGTATTTATACGAGTGAAGGTAACTAATACTCAGTATTTATTAGAGTCATAAATAAGGTAACTTGCTAGTTATACTATGTTAGAGGTAAGAATAAGGTAAATTACTAGTTAAAGAATATAATAGCTAAGAATAAGGTAACTTGCTAGTTATACTATGTTAGAGGTAAGAATAAGGTAAATTACTAGTTAAAGTATATAATAGCTAAGAATAAGGTAACTTGCTAGTTATACTATGTTAGAGGTAAGAATAAGGTAAATTGCTAGTTAAAGTATATAATAGCTAAGAATAAGGTAATTTTTTCATAGAACTAGGAAATCTTGCTCAAATCTCTACTCGGCGTCTTCTCCAATCCTCTGATGAATCAGAAAAAGAAAACCATTCACTTAACAGGAAATTAAAGTTTCAGAGAAATGGGAGAAGAGTTAAACGAGTGGTGGACAGCGAATCAGACTACACGAAGGAGACGGGCAAGTAACTCCTATTATTATCTGCACATGTATCTCTTCAGTGAGATTACGTTATACATTATTATATTATAATTGTAAAGTGCAAAGTAGCTTGCATCTCCTTTGGAATGTTTTCTTCTAATTTGTTTTTGCTGCATGACTGTATTTATATTAAAACTTGGTATATATTCTAGATGCGGACGATGCCCAAGAAAGTGGAGTGTCAAACACTACGTCCCATAACGGCTCAGAGAAAGCTGTTGCAGATACTCAGCTAGACGCATGTTTTTCTGAAGAAACAGACTTCAACCTGTCAGACGAGGAGACCATTCATAAACTCAAAATCTTATCACAAAAGTCTAAAAAGCGACCTTTTAAATCTGTTGGAAAATATTTAACTCATTATTCTAGTGCTGCCGATGAAAGGACTGGCGGCAGCAGTAATAGTCACTCAACTGGTGGTAGGGACTCGAAGAATGGGTATGTGACCAGACACAAGACTCAGCACACCGTAGGCATGTATCGAGAAAGTTACTCTGACACAGACAGTGAACCTCACCACCACCAACATCTTTTTCCAAGAAAAGGAACTAAAAGGCGCAAAAGATTGCGGCAGGACTAAATTCACTTTTACTGAACATCAGACGTTGGCTTAGATGTTCTGTTTTTAGTTGCATGTCAGTGATTTGTTACCAAGAGTACTCACTCACAGTTAATATGACTTGTTACCAAGAGTGAGTACTAACTCACAGTTAATATGACTTGTTACCAAGAGTACTAACTCACAGTTAATATGACTTGTTACCAAGAGTACTAACTCATAGTTAATATGACTTGTTACCAAGAGTGAGTACTAACTCATAGTTAATATGACTTGTTACCAAGAGTGAGTACTCACTCATAGTTAATATGACTTGTTACCAAGAGTACTAGCTCATAGTTAATATGACTTGTTACCAAGAGTGAGTACTAGCTCATAGTTAATATGACTTGTTACCAAGAGTGAGTACTAGCTCATAGTTAATATGACTTGTTACCAAGAGTGAGTACTAGCTCATAGTTAATATGACTTGTTACCAAGAGTACTAGCTCATAGTTAACATGACTTGTTACCAAGAGTACTAGCTCATAGTTAATATGACTTGGCAATTCTTCGCTTGATACAAGACCAATATTGTAAATGTACCAACTCAAATTTTAACTGTTAACACTATTTAATCTTTTGTTCATAATTGCTGTTGCAGCTTTTTTTTAATATCATTTCTTATTATTATGGATGTTTGTTACAATGCTTCTAATGAGTTGTTTCTCTCAACAATGAATATCTGGTTGATGCTGCTAGCCCATTTCATTAGAAAGCTTCTACTCTACTGACCCTAACATAAGCATAAGGGCTGATTCAAGGTGAAGGTCATACTGCATAATCTTTTTAGAGTAAGTCGAATATTCAGTCAACTGTTGGACTACTACAGTAAAGGTTAGTAACTGGAAGATGTATTTATTTGCATAAGCACTTCAGCAAAGATATCTTGCATAAATTTGATAAGAGAGGATGTAATTACATGATGGGTCTTGAAGTCAATGCGCTTATTAAACAAGTTGGTTATGAAGTAGAGCCATGCAATTCACTACAATTATTTTATTGGAATTTTTATTGGTTTTCATATTTTTAAGCTAAACAGAAAAATTAGGAAAAAAATCGAAAATAAATAAAGATTTATTTGAGCGAAAAATGGCAAGCAAAAATTAAGTAACAAAAACTGGAAATTGCCTATAATTGAGAGATCTTTATGCTAGTAACTTAAGCACATCAATTATAAATAACAAACAAAAAACAGTAACATTGTTCATTTACTGCATTCATTAAAGACATGCATAGTTGGTTTAAAAGCTAAGAATTGAAATAAAATAAAGATAACTTGAAAGTTGAAGTTAAATAGATTGTCTATATTGCATACTAGAAAGCTGCACGTTTGGTCAATAAGAAATAGAACTTTAGCCAATAGCGTTTAGACCTTCAAATATGAGCGTATCCTTGAAGGGTACAAGTTTACCTTTAGCTGCTTCTTTGGCTATATCTCTCATGTGTTTCAAAGTTAATATGTTGGCATACAGAAAAGAGAAATGCTTATATTGAACATGGCGGTACTTATTGACTATTTCCTGGACTTTGTGACGAAGAGAACGGAGACGGTGCCGAGGTAGTCTGGGGTAGAGATGATGGATGACTTGATACTGGAGGCCACCGTGGAACCAGTCCATATACCTCGAGCAGTCCACGTCTAAAGTAGTCCGCAGTTGATACTCAAAATAACTTTCACCATCTTTCTGATACTGCACTTCGTCAAACGTCTCCATAATGAAATGACTAAGACAGATTTGAACATGGATGATGCCGACAGTGGCATTGGCTATATACCAGAAGATCAGTCTGCTGGACCATGTGGGACACAAGTATACGAGATAACCCCACCATGAGTAAAACACAAGTAGGTTAGACAACTCCAACACTTTCAACACTCCCTTGCACTTAGCATGAGTTAGAGCGAATATAAGGGACTGGGCGTGCAGATTGACTCTAGCTATGGTCATTATAGGGAAATACAACACATGCTGATAGCAAACAAGAAATCTAGAGATTTGATTAAACGGCATGAAGGCATCCCAATAGCTGGAAAATATCCCCGCACCTTTGCCGGTAACATATTTAAACATTTTGTTGGAAATAGCAAACACTGGTAGGTGCTGTATATCCGGGTCATGTGACACAACGTTGGTGGTGACGTGATGCGTCTCGTGGGAGTGTTTCCACCACGAAATTGATAAACCAGTGAAGGCGTTTCCGACGAGATTACCAAACAGGCGGTGCTTCCAGGAGCCTTTGCTAAACACACTGCTGTGTCCGATGTCGTGGCCAATGAAATTTGACTGCTGCCAAAATAGTCCAATGAGAAATGAACTGAGGTAGAGAGTATACTTTGGTGGTTTGCCCTCATCAACTGAGAGGCTGTCGAAGAACAGATACAGGGCAGCTGAGAACATGAGCAGAGCATATAAAGTCTTCTTAATGAAATACATGGTGTCTGGAATGTACCAACCATTTTCCTCTAGCCATTGCCCCAGTTGGCGGAACTCTTTGGTGATAGCAGCACTGGAGTCACTGCTACTACTACAGCCTTCAAGATCTCCAATGTACCAGCTCTCAATCTTCTTGCGCCACACTTCCGGTTTGTGGAACTGATTAATTAAATCCGTGGCGTCTCTGCCACCCACATTGGTTATTGCAGCCTCCCCTCCTGGGTGGTACTTTACCCAGCGAGTAACATCATACACACCGTTATTCACTGCAATCCAGATGGAAGGAAGGGAAGAATGCTGCTTCAGTTCATCTCGAGTTATTAGCCGACGTCCAGGTGACCTGTGACCTCCATTTTCATCAGCACTTTGCACCATCTTCTCCATGTCAAGAGTAACGCTGAGATGTTTAGGCTGTCTGTCTGTTTGTCTGTAGAGACTCTGGTGAGACGGGGGGGGGGGGGGGTGTTGGTGAGAGAGATACGGGATGGTGGTAGGTTTACAACTGTGCTGACATGTTGCTATTCTGGCTCTCAGTTGCTGTGGAATAAATAAAACATTGATTGTTACTTCAAGACTGCAACGGGTGCGAAATGTTGAAAGTTCCAGTATAAAATGAGTTTGATTGTTCATTAGCAAACGAAATGTCTTAAAAAAGGTTTAAATATGAGAAGACTTTCATAGTATTCATGTATGTATGTAGTTTATTATACTGAATCCCTCAAGAAGCATGGAGAAGGTAACAGAATAGGTCAAACTAATCATCAGGCCATACAACAGCTGATCATACAATGAATTGTTTGCATGTGCAAACTTTGCTGATTGGGTAAGCAGTACTTCGTTAACATAGGGATTTATATCACGAGTAGTAAAGTCTATTATTACATTAGATATAGTGCAATATATTAGTTAGTCCTGGGGGGGTATAAGTTGATTATTGGACACGAGTGGTTTAGTATCAGCTGTAGTGTAGCTGATGGGCAGAGTAAAGATATTGACCAGAGCAGTAACTACATTAACTAGCAGTATACAGTCTACAGGGATTTGGCCACAAGTGTTAGCAATGTCACAGCTGAGGGCAGAATCTAAGTAACAAATGTCCCCCAAGCTCCCCTATAATGTAGACTTATAACATACAATTAGCTCTAATTGTAGCTTACACACACGCACGCGCACACACCATGATAGATGATAGAAAAAGGTTACAATTCAGTCAATTAGGTTAGACAACAAGTTGGAAAGCAAGTCCTATCAGTGCTAGCTTCTATAGGGCGATAAGATTTGAGGGAGTGATGCGCGCGCCGTAGTTAGTATAGTAGAGCTCATGGTGCGATGCATCAGCTGATCTCTTTCTATATATAACGTACGTCAAGTCATTATCAGGTGATGTTTTACAATCTAACGAGCACGTTGCCCTTAGTCATGCACGCATGTCGTGTTATAGGGGCTGGTAGCATTTCCATAATTTGTAGTCTCACATGGCATGGCTTGACAAGAGAAACATTAGCAGTTCGTCTAAGCCTTAGAAATTTCAACAGCTAATCTATCAACTAGCACATGGTAACACTCATACTACAGATCACCTATGCTGAAAGTTTACTTTTTAATTTAAGTTTCTAGTTATTGGATTAGACTTTAGAGTTTAAAGCATGAAGCTCAGCAAAACTATCTCCTATTGCACACAAGTAACATGCCTTGATGCAAGTATGTAAACACTACCTATCACAACAGCCAACAGCAATTTTTGCCTCATTGAAAAAGCAGAACAGTTCAAAGTTTTCTTTAACAGCACGGCTACATAAATCAATATTTACTGCCTTTCCATGCATGGAGCCAAGGCTACTTATCCAGTCAAAGCTCCTTTCAATGGTGAAAATCAATGATGTAATTGGATACAGATGTATGTAAAGGCATTAGTTATGGCTAAAGACAACAGTCTGGTATACAATTAATTAATACAGAGAACTTTTTTTCTCTTCCCTGAACAGGGTGGGTGCAGAATTGCAAATTTTTCACAAAGCAACATGTTGTAGAACTTCATAGCAATTTTTGAATTTTTAGTCTATCACTAAAACTTTATTGCTAGACTACAAAAATAGTTCAGGCTTCGCCTAGTAACTGCAAATTACTAAGTGACTGTGAGTGTTGCTTCGAATTTTTGAGGAAGGTGCCGTAATGGTAAAGTGAGAAAAGCTTGTGTTCTAGATAAAAAATGTTGCAAAAAAGTTACGTTGGTGCAAAATATTCAACCAGCGCCCCAAAACCAAAATGATAAAAAGAAATTTATAAAACTTGGGCTTTCTCCATTACTGTTCCTAAGTGAAATTTTTGAAGGATAATATTAATTCTCTTCCCATCGTTTTATCATTAGTTTGGTTATAGTTGAACAATTACAGTCAATGCTCAAAAAAACTAACAACATTTAAATCTTAACCTACCCTATTTGAAACCAACAAGTGAAAGAGATGACTAAACTCTCAAGTCTTGAAATTAATCAACTCATTCAACTAATAGTAATACTACTTACTAGTATATTTATTTATTATTTATAAATTATAAGTCAAAATGATATTATTCCGCAGTCGTCTTATGATGATGAAAATATAGCCATAGTTTTATTATAATCAATAATTAAACAAATATGAATATAACTCTAACTGCAAATCACTATGACTATCAGATTCAGTGTGAACATCATAAAGTGAAATCACCGTGATCATCATTTTAATTTTAGTTTTAAACTTGGTAAAACTAACAGTAACTCAACCCAGTTCAGTAACTGTAAGTAAGTTAGACTTAGTTGATACAATCGCGCTAGTAGTAGTACTAGCCCTAGGACTACGTCTACTACTGCTGCTACGACTACTAGTACTAGTACTACTAGTACTACTACCAGTAGTAGTACTACTAGTACCACTAGTAGTAATACTACTACTAGTACCACTACCAGTAGTAGTACTAGTAACACTAGTAGTAGTAGTAGTAATACTTATAGTTATACTACTAGTATTAGTTTCAGTTTGTTTTATTTTTAACTTTGTAATTACTGTTACTATTAGTATTAGTATTACTATTAGTATTACTATTACTATTAGATCTACTTCTATATTAAGATATATTTACATAAACTGTCAGTGTCCAAGTCTACAGTCAAAGTTTTCCTTTAGTTTTTTTATTACTGTTTTAGAGTTACTGTTTGTCTTAATAATGATAGTCATATTAATACTCATACTGTAAGTGTAAGTGTAACACTAACACTAACACAGTAAGTGTAACAGCTGGACGCTAGCGTAAACGATAACTAAAAATAAAGTAAGTTAGTTAGCTTTGGGATTTTAATTTTACCGAATAGAAGGTTCAGTTCAATTTTCCTTCTGTGGTTATTTGTGTGTTAATTTTACTCACCGAGTAATGGGAAGCTTTGTCTAATCTGATGAAATACTCGATTAAGGTTACTTGGTCTTGTACGCCTGTTCTCCACAGGTTGAGCGATGAACACTATTGTAAAAAATGAATGAACGTGCGCGAAAGAAGCTGCGTGCCTGAAGTGTGATTTCCATAGCGATGTAGAGTCACGTGATTCACCGGCTTTCCCTGTATCGACCTGAAACATGTGCTCAAATCCGTCGTTTTTCCATGATAGTGTCAGATCGGTCTTACAGGATTGTTAGGCTTGAAATTACGCAGCAAATAGCTAATGAAAGCAAGTTTTACTAGCCATTTAAATTCAATTTAAATGCTCTCACTTTTTGTACTTTCTACCGTCTATAATTTTTTATAATTGAGTTTTCTCAATCATAGTACTGAAAGTCAAAGTTTTGGCGTCTGAAAATGTGGCTATCGTAATTATTAAGTAATTTGCTTAGTAATTACCAATAAGTTATCATTTTTATTAGCGGACAACATTTTAGCGAGCAGTCATTTTTCTACTTCTCGGATCGATCTTTTGTCTTTCCATAGATCGATCCATGGAAAGCCGTTGAAGCACCTCCAAATTTGGAGTGCGGCAATTTGGTGTTCTAAAGTTTGGGAACCTAACTCCAAACTTGATCACCTTGAAATACGGGGCTCGCTCACCCCTAACTTGAATCTGCTTGCTTATACAGCAATTTTACTCATAGGGGCGCCATTGTGCTGCATATTGCGGAGCGTGACTTAATGTACGATATACTTTCTGGTTATAGTGAATGGTTTTGTAACTAATTGAATTTTATTCAACAATAGTCACAACATTTTAAAAATATTGTTGACAATATATGTATATTACAATCTTTATTGTTATAATATACTATATCTTTTTTGCAACTTTTCTTAGAAAATCAATTGAACATTATAGTTTTAACATGGCTTCTGGGTTACAGAATTTGATTCACTACTCCATCTGAAAGAATCAGTTACAAGTATCTCCCACAGACCTTCAGTTGCTATACATTATACAGTTGAAACCCAGCTTAGATAAAAGAAATCAACTATAATTTCTTCAACAATGCAATATTGCAAAGTTTTTTAAAATAAAAATGAGTATAGGCTATTTCTAACAATTTTAGTATCCAAAATCCATAATTTTGATAATTTTACATATATAGTTCATAAACATCTCTGATACAAATGATAAAACTATTTAACACCGAGTGTAGACTTTATCATATTGATTGTAACAAAAATTTACCTTTAAGCTTATATCTCACTTACACAACACCAAACAATTCCATTGCTATCGCTATAATTACTATTGAATTTAATATTCTTACATTAATAACATGTAAAAATATTTTGTTTTATGATGGAGCTAAACTCAAACCTGAAATGGAATTTTCTTTTTAAATATGATAGTATATACTAACTATATACATATACACTGCATAGATTTAAATATTTATTTTAGTTTTTTATATAGAAAAAGTTCAAAACGACTATAATATAATGTCTAATGAAAAAAATACCACCGATTTGTTCTTTCTACTTACATTAATTTTTAGTTTAAGAATTTTTCTATAAGTGAAGGATGTCTTCAAGGTGAAGGACATCTTTAAGGTGACAGTCTAGGACTACTCTAGTGTGTTAACTAAATGTGGATAAGCACAGTGAAACATTTGCAATAGGACTCTCATCTCTACAGACTAGTTGGAATACTTTCTTTACACACAGTGAGAACAAGGTAACACAGCAAGAATAAGGTAACACAGCAAGAAAAGAGTCACACAGCAAGAATAAGGTGACACAGTCACACAGCAAGAATAAGGTGACACAGCAAGAAAAAGGTAACACAGTAAGAAAAGAGTCACACAGCAAGAAAAAGGTGACGTACAGCAAGAATAAGGTGACACAGTCACACAGCAAGAATAAGGTGACACAGCAAGAATAAGGTGAAGAATAAAATTATGTTACACTTAGATACCTTTTACAGCATGAGTCAATGCAATTATTTTGTTTAGAAGTCTTTATATTTGAAACATTTCATTCAAAGTACATTTTACCAAAAATAAAATATATTTATTTAACAAACAATTCCTTTCAAGTTTTCAGGACAATCTATTGTGGGAGCAACTTCAAGGTCCAT
The DNA here is from genome assembly GCA_964035545.1 of Bugula neritina. Lineage (NCBI taxonomy): Eukaryota > Metazoa > Bryozoa > Gymnolaemata > Cheilostomatida > Bugulidae > Bugula > Bugula neritina. The sequence continues at coordinate 32,383,153 of OZ037767.1, forward strand.
GTTCATACAGCCAACCAGTTTGTCATTGTTTGTGGTGTCTCTCAACTCAACTTTAACAACATATCCCCCCTATAAAATAATATATAGTAATATAATAATACATGACATGTAACAGTAATATATAGCATATAATAATAACATAACAGAATAAATACAATAATTTTACTGACCTCAATAAGCCATCCAGGCAATCTTTCCTTAAAAGAAGACAAGTTTACCAGCACTTTATCCTTAGTGGCTATACGCTGGGCAGGGAAAGGACATTTGCAAGGAACCTTGTACTCCTCGAAGAAAGAAGGGCAGGAGTTAGTTTTAATCCATTCTTGTAAGAGAGGGAAATCGCATGATCCTTTATATTCGCTGCACATAAAACAGACAAATATACCACTTACCATGTACAAATATACCACTTACCATGTACAAATATACCACTTACCATGTACTAATATACCACTTACCATGTACCAACTTACCACTTACCATGTACTAATATACCACTTACCATGTACCAATATACCACTTACCATGTACCAATATACCACTTACCATGTACCAATATACCACTTACCATGTACCAATATACCACTTACCATGTACCAATATATCCTTCAACGCCTGCATTAGGGATAGCTCCAATATTTGTGCAAGGTGTCTACAAATAGATGTATATATGCGTAGTGCATACCCACATTAGTCTGCAGGTATAAAGTTGCAAGCCAATATGATTGCTCACTCAACTTGTTTGAAGCAGTATTTTTACAAACCTCCCAGAGAAAGTTGCCAAGGTTTCGTTTCTTCAAATTTACACTCATTCTGACTCCATCTCCAATTTGATTGAATGTTTCCACATCTACCGCCACGGTGATGTTATTATTAAAGTTGAATGGCATAGGGGAGATATCAATGTTGTGGAACTTAATGTATGCATCGCTAGGGCCTGGTAAAAATCAATGTATAGTGTCACTATTCCAAATATAGCACATTATTAGATTATAGCACATAATAGAATATAGCGCATATTAGAGTATAGCACATATATTATAATATAGCACATATTAGAATATAGCGCATATTAGAGTATAGCACATATATTATAATATAGCACATATTAGAATATAGCGCATATTAGAATATAGCACAAATTAGAATATAGCACATATTAGAATATAGCACATATCAGAATATAGCACATATTAGAATATAGCACATATTAGAATATAGCACAAATTAGAATATAGCACATATTAGAATATAGCACATATCAGAATATAGCACATATTAGAATATATCACATATCAGAATATAGCACATATCAGAATATAGCACATATTAGAATATATCACATATCAGAATATAGCACATATATTATAGCACACATACCACAATCTGTGACCACACTAACAGCAGAAGCTAGAGCAAAGCTCAGAACGAATGCTACAACACGAGACAGCATGGCTACTTGGCAAGTAATGGCGGAGAGAGGAATGCTAAAGGCTTTTATTTGATGGTGCAGAGTGTGTGAGAGCCTCGCCACATGACTCTTTGATAACCAGCTGATGCTCGTTCACAAACTGAAAGCTGGGTTACACACATCCTGTTAATGACTCTTGCTCTGTGTGTGTTAATACATACTTGTATACCCCCTCCCCTCTCCCCGTGACTGAGACCTCTGTGTGCGTGTGTGCATGCGTGTGTGCGTGCGTGCGTGCGTGCGTGTCTGTGTGTCACATGAACTTGTATTAACAAATGATAGAAACTATGTTTACTGCTATTGTACCATACTTCATTGTTAAGCAGCACAAGTGTTGATGTGTAATATAGCAATACCATAATTTAAGATAGGTTTGTGTCTTTAGAAATGTACTAAGAGAGTCGCCCAGTTAGAACTCACAAGCAAATTTCTGCCAAAAGTGTTACACATTATATTTATTCATAGAAATACAGCATTACTACATCCACTGCAGCTTTTTTGCGGCGAAGTCCCGCCTTATGACGCATCAACCACGTGACCTGTTCTGGACGACAGGCGCAGGCGACATTCCAAGGTCACTCATAATCCGACTGACCGACCGCGGAGAGGTAACAAAGTTTTTCACATCTAGCGATCATATTTGACCACTGCTTCTCAACTGCTTCTCTAACTTTTAAACAAGAAATTTTCCACTCACGCTAAAGATAAATAATCAGCTCAAACATGTCAGCTAAACCGTAAAGACAATCACAATGTCAATGTGAATGTTGATTGAAAATGAAAGTGATCCGTGTGTTATACTTATACAGTTAATGAGTTATACTTATACTTATAGTTATACTTATAACTTATAAGTTACAACTTATTTATAGTTATACTTATAGACATCGTTTAAATTATATCACAATCAGTATCACTATCAGTGTGACTACCCACTTTCAGTGATTGTAACAGTGGAATTGTTAGTGTTAGGTGTAGTACGAAAATCAATATAACTACGAGCTCTGAGTGTCGCTCTCACTTTGCTGTATCAGAATACTGATCGCAATACTGAATACTGATACTCATGCTCATACTCACACTTATGACTTAATAGTAACACTATTAGTATTACTCTATAATACTAATAATTATAATATCTAAATATATTGTATTCAATCAACTCAATTTGATTTTTATTTTATATTTGTATAGATTAGGTTTTAATTCAAAATTAATAAATAATTATGATAATATTAATACCAATAAATTTAATTAAATTTAATATTCTAATAGTAATAGGTTAACACTTAAAAGTTAACTTATTATCGTTATAATTTAAATTATTGCTATTATAATTACTGGCTTAAAAGTATCAATATTATTATTGAAATAATTTTCATTTTATGCTCTATATTTCTATTAACTGAATTATTAATGGTTGTATCACAACTTTTTTGCTGTTGTAACCTTTTATTATCAGCCTAGTTCCACTAGACTGGGTTGGAGAGCATTTTCCTAAAGATATGAGCTGAACCTAGTAAGGCTGTCTGTTGGATCAGTGGGTATTTGTTTTCAGCTACTCCAAGTAGTGCCATCTTTAATAGAAATATTATTATTATAACTATTATTATAGTATCAACTACAATTACTATTGAATTGTCAACAGCCAAGTATCACTATGGTTATGAGAGCCAGCATATGCATATTAATATTTTATAGCTTATACTATAGTGTCTGAGTTGGAGTAAGAAGTTACTAATTTGTTTTGTGCAAAAATTAGAAACAGTAAAGTGAGTAAACACAATAACTACTCTCAAATGTGATATTGCATGGTTGTTAAAACAATAACCCTTTCTTCAGCATAGAGGCAGTAATGATGACTTTTGAGTAATCGTATGACTTGATATTTTAATGATTTGCAGTCTTTACGTTAATGCATTATAAGCAATGCTAGTTCACAACTAACAAGTATCAACTTATTGTATCAGACAATTGAAATATGGTGGAAGTGAGTTTAGAGCTATTCTACACATTTTATAGTGAACATAAGTTTTGACCAGTGGACAAATAGAAACATTAATTGAAAATAGCTACTAAATTGCTACTAATGCTAAAAACTTTTGGTTTAGTTTCAATAGCTACTAAATCTAATTCTCACCATTTTTCACCATAACCTTTTCAATCTTTGCGGGTAACAGGTTTCTGCATAGCCAACGAAATTAGTGATTTCCATCTGATTCTATCACTCGCAATCTGCTATTTAATTTCCATGCTTTCGTATCAAATTTGATTGCGTCCATCCACTGATGTTCTGGTTTTCCTCTCTTTCTCTTGCCGTCGACACTTTGTGTCCTACTCTTTGTCTTTCCAGCACACATGTCCATACCATTAAATTTTTCTTTTTTTCATCAACACCGTCACTGGTTTTACTCTTGCCATGTGTAGTAAATATCTAGATATCAAGTTATCCCCCTTGGCCCATTCCCATAACTAGTGCTACAGACACAGTCTCAGTCACATTAATACTTATGATTTACTCCTTTCTTTATTCTTACAACAATAACTCATTACAATACTTGGTTGATCCTTTTTCTTTATACTTGTAAACCGACAGATGTGTCGATATCGGCAGGTGGCTACAGGCAGACCGAATGTCGGTTGCCGACATGTCCAGTGTCGGTAACCGACATGACGAATGTCGGTACCCCTGCCGAATATCGGCTCCGCTGTCGGTGGAATGTTCTGGAAGGCCCAAATCCCTGTCCTTTGTTAGTATAAAAGGCACGCGTTTTTACCCAGCTCAGCACTTCAGCGCTGGAGTCTGAGCTGTATACATCTTTGCTACAATAAAGATCACTATACACACACGAAGTCACACCACTCTTGTCTCTTCTATAGCAAGGAGTTATGTTCTCTGCCTGATTTCATTCTATCACCCACAAAACTACTACACATGTCTCTGATCGCCTCATTCCTCTTGTGTTCTTCAAGACTGATGCCGTGGATGTATCGCAGCTTCCTCGTTTCCGTAGACGTAATACAGTGTTCTAGGTGATGTATGAGCAACCATATCTCATTGCCATACAGCATTGTAGGTCAAATACACACTTTTTACATACAGATCTTTAGTCTTGTTAGAACTTTCCTGCCACACAACACACCAGCTAATTATTTCCATTTGTCCCACGTCTTTCCTATTCTTTTCTCCACCTCTGCTTTGCATTCTCCATAGTTTCAAGATAAATAGGTGATTTTGTCTGTAGAAGCTCAGCATATTCCTTCATATCATATTTGCTTATTTTCAATTTAGCTGTGTTACTCGCTGGTACCAGATGTTCAGTGTTTTCTTCTACTCAGTTTTAGACCCCCTACCTCCAGACACCTTCTCCATATCTCCAATCTTTCCTCACTGGTGTTCAAATTGCTTTCACACAAAACTAGGTTATTCGCAAACAGCATTGCCCATCGGGCCTCCTCTCCTATTTTTTCTGGGAGGATGTCAATGATAATAATAAACAAGAAGGGGCTTAAAGCTGAGCTTTGATGTAAACCTTATATACTTATATCCTTTGTCTCTCCTACTGTTGTGGACACCCTTGTCTTGCACTCCTTGTACATATCCTGAATAATACTAACATAAGCGTCTGGGACAAGTTTTTTCTTCAGGCAGTAACATACTCTCTAGGTACTGTGCTGTATACTTTCCCTAAGTCCAAAAATACTAGATGGGGCTCTTTAGCTACTAAATTCAATAAAATTGAACATTTAATGTCCCGTGATTTGATGTGCTAGTTGAACTGGCCACTCTTCTAGAGTTGAATGTCTCATTTATTCTACTCTCTTTAGTGTTCACTTCTGTAACTAGTCTAATACCTCAGCTCTTGTATGTATAATACATGTATATATGTATTAGATACTTTAAATTTATTAAACAAGGTTCCTAGGATTTGTATATTAAAAACTGCAGATGTTTTGAGAAATTGTAATTTTAATGTCTATAGATTTGTGGTTACACATTTTTGGAGTGTTTCATGACATAAACAGTCAGTTTGCAGTTTCAACTGATCACACACACACCTCTAAATCTACTGTTATGTTATGGAGAATTTAACAAATGGGTCATTCCACGCCAACTCAACAAATGGCCCACAACTTTTCGTCTCAGATTGGCATTATACGATATTTCTATAATTTATTTTCATGTAGCAATTGTTATTTCTGTGAGTGAATTTCTTTAACCAGTACTGACCAAATTAAGGTGAGGTTAGGGCTATTCTGCTATATTTAGACACATCTGTTTCAAAAGCTTTGGCATATATTTAAAGACACACCAGTATCTGATTGTGATGATATTTTTATATACTAATTGTCTTTTGACAAATTAGGGAGCTTGACTAATTACCTTGTTGTGTCCTGTAGCATTGGGAACTTTGGCTTTGGTTTGAAATAGTTGCACTGTGTTTTAGAATAAATGAGGAAGTAACAGAAATTCTATGACTTGACAAAGAAATAGGCAAGGTGTAACTTCTACTGGTGCCAAACTTCCAAAAGTGGTGAGCAAAAAACATTCAATTACAATGTTTTGTTGATAGACTAACAATGGGTTTATCCTGCTCTTCCCAGGATGATTTGTCCAAATTTTTTGTATAATTTCATTTTTTATCAGATTGCAAACACCAGAATCTTATCCGGAACTGTAAGGTAGAAGTACAAGTGATTTGTTGCTGCCCTAATCAGAGCTCATATGAGTCATCACGCAGGTATTACCTGTTACCAGTTGCTGTCGAGGCAGCGTGATGTAGTATTCTTCTCCAAAGTTTTATAAACACCTTCATATTTATTTGTCTCAGGTTGAAAGTTTGCTGTGCAGAGTAGAGTTAGCCAGCAAACCAAAGAGGATAGCAATAGCTCGATAGAGGAGGCTAAAGAAGACACCCTTAAACTGTTGTGTCAGGCTTGTGGTTTCCAGGCTACGACTAAGCCTAGGGCCACACAGTGCGTATTTTCGCATGCGAAAATTGAAATCACAAGTAGCAAAGGTGTCCACTGTAGCGTCAGTGATGTGTGATAAATAAAGCTTTCATTTTTAAATCGCACTCGCTTTCAATAGAACGCAATTTGCTGGAATGTAGCACTAAATTAAAGAAATTGGGCTCGCTGAATAGCTACCAGCCAATTAGGTGACGATGACAGAGACAATTCGCACTTGTCGCTCAGCATTTTCAACGCAAGTGCGAACGTTTTCTCAACGCACACAGTGGACACCTTTGCTACTTGTGATTTAAATTTTCGCATGCGAAAATACGCACCGTGTGGCCCTAGGCTTAGGCATCTCTCCGGAACCATGTGTTGACTCACAAAAATATTTTGAACAGGTATATGAAAGTTGTATGCGAGAGCTTTCGATGTCTTGAGTTTTGGTCGGTCTTGTAGTTATATTCGAGTTTACGAAAGAAGATTTTAGTAAGTTAGCTGCTTGGTGACTTTCTCTAAGAATAAGTAAGAATATTTCGGTCATGAATCATTCATTTTATATCTCAACTTTCTTACTTCTTTACCTGTAGAAGACGTGGCAATCAAATGGTGTTTTGTGTGTTGCTCATTTACACTACTCTACCAACCCTGTGTATATTGTATTCTATCAACTCAGTACCCTGTGCCATGTGTTGTTATACTGTAGGTTTCAGTGTACACAGTGTAGTTTCAGCTGTCCTTACCCTAGTCGTCTTGAAACACACATGAGAGCACACACTGGATACAAGCCGTTTATCTGCAGTATGTGCGGGCGGTACTCTGTAGTATTTACTGTATATTCTCTGGTAGTTACTCTATAATTTGTAGTAAAACTCACGCCGCAAATTTAGAGTCATATATAGCCTTTGTCGGGGATTGAACCCACGACTTTGTGTTCCCTCTAACCCCTAGACCACGGCTGCTCCCTTATATATATTCTGTAGTAGTTATTGTATATTCTGTTAACAGGGAAATGCTTCATAATTGGCAGTGGTCTGAGGAAACATGAACGCTGTCACACTGCACCTGTAAAAAGGAAGTACTCGTGTGAAATCTGCAACAAATCTTACACAACTCTCCAGCACCTGGAGGTGCACATGAGGCGGTATACAGGTGAGTTACCTCAAGGCGTTATGTCAGAATGACTTTATCTGGTAACACTGGTTATTGAGTGTCTGTTTTCCTATTCACAGAATGTTTTATCCTGGCTATGACTCATCTCATTTTATTACTGAATATTAGCATTTAAAAAGAAGATATTAATAAGCTTTTTGGATCAAATTCTATTATAGAATATAATTTTTAGGTGTCATAAACATGTTTATTCTCTTGTATAGAATTGTATTCAGTGTGGCTAAGCCCCAACTTCTATAGAACCTAAGCTACAATTTTGCTCCAGTTTCTTATATATAGCCTGTGGTCACATACTCCTCAGTGGGTACCCCCCTCTCTCACCCCCAGATTGTAACACTATCTCAGTCTACTGGAGTATTATAATAGCCTTGTTATACAGGCTTTCAGAGAAAAAGCTATGCAAAGCTTTCAGATGAAAAGCTATGTAATGCTTTCAGATGAAAAGATAATGCTTTGTGTACATACTGCTGTTCACTCTCTCTTTGCGACTCAACCTAGTAAGATGTGTTGTGCTCAGTAAAGTTTATTCACATGATACTGCATCTACCTGACAGGTGAGAGGCCGTTCAGGTGCTCTCAGTGTCCATTCGCTGCTGCATCCAAATCAGTGCTGCTGAATCATCAGACGGTACATACAGGAGAGAAGAACTACAACTGTCATCTCTGCTCCTTCACGTGTGCTAGCAGTGGTGAGACAATACTACACCTACTTATAAAATTTTTTTCTTGAACTAGACTATAGGCCATTTCACCACTAGTTTTTATTACTAATTCAATTGCAAAGGTAGAATGACTCAGCTTGACTCAGCTATATAGCTGGGTACTAAGCCAGTGCATTAGAGAATAGCCTTTATTTTAAGCAAGCAGATGACAAATGCAATTAGTAATCTACTATTAGTATTCTACTAGGCATAGACCCACAATGCAGCTATTTTGTATTACGTTATAGCATTCTATATTCAAATTTTGTTCTTTTGATAGTTTACACTGTTGTAGCTTCACTGAATAATGATATTTCTTGTATTTATGTTTTGTATTACTGTCAGTTGGTCATGTATTATATAGTTGACATTGTTTAATAGGTTTCACAGTTGGTAAAGGTTGAGGTTAGAAATAAAGGATAAATCCAGCCTCCCAGGCCTAATTGTTTATTCAGTGGCAAATTAGCATCAGACTCTACTTATGGTCATAAGTCTTGACAATGAAAATTTTATACTACTGTTGCAGGCACGCCCACCAACGGTGTTGGTGGAAACAACTCTCGAGACTGTCATGGTTGCCGCTACAGTCACTGGAAAGGCTGAACTGCGAGCTTTAAGAGAACTTAAACAGAACAGTTTAACTTCTTCCACATCAAAGAGCCGAGGTTGAAAGGCTAGAAGGTAACATTATGCTGCAGTTACTGTAAATGATTGCTAATTTATACGCATGTGACTGTCTCTATACCATTATCAATTTGACTTTCAGAAAGTGCAGATAACCTTCTGTATTATATATGCTGAGGCTTCAGACAGTTAAATTTATCATTCGTTAAAAGGCATGGCAACTAACTCTAGGAAGTGTATAGCCTTAGTAACGCTGGTTTGGAATATACTTGTCACAATCTAATCTGTTTGTAGAACAATGCTCCCCAGTTCCTATTCCTCAAGATTCCTTGCCTGCTGCTCACAGGTGTGTGTCATCACTTCCTGTGTCAACTCAGCAGATGCATTTCAAATGTCAGCTCGAGCTGCAAGGTGCTACAGCAGGTGCCTTGCTCCATGACTCCCTGTCTGACATAACATTCACAGGTGCTATGCCTAAAGAGAAACAATGCCAATATTTCGCACGTCTTCGCTTGCACTACTGTGTATCATCATCCTTTGTATACAATATTTAGCTGTTAGTGACATGACGACAAATTGTTTGTAGCTGAAGATTTTTCTAGCAACACCAGGTTTTTTGAAATGACGACTATATAATTATTTGCAATTTTTGAATGTATATAGGTTTACAGATATTGTTACTACTTTCATTGCATCATAATGATTTTGTTTTGATTCCAGTTCATTATCACAGAATTTATTTGATATTTTTAAATTTATTTTATGTGACTTGTTTACAAATGCAGTAATAAATTCTAAGGTGATGTGATGGTGATTTTGTAGGTCTTCTTGTCTGCAAAGAAAAATCAAAATGTTTTAGTCTCAGTCGGTCTCAGTCAGTCTCAGTTTTAGTCAGTCTCAGTCTCAGTCGGTCTCAGTCTCAGTCGGTCTCAGTCTCAGTCGGTCTCAGTCAGTCTCAGTTTTAGTCAGTCTCAGTTTTAGTCAGTCTCAGTCTTAGTCAGTCTCAGTCAGTCTCAGTCAGTCTCAGTCAGTCTCAGTCTCAGTCAGTCTCAGTTTTAGTCAGTCTCAGTCTTAGTCAGTCTCAGTCTCAGTCAGTCTCAGTCTTAGTCTTAGTCAGTCTCAGTCTCAGTCTCAGTCTCAGTCAGTCTCAGTCTTAGTCAGTCTCAGTCTCAGTCAGTCTCAGTCTTAGTCTCAGTCAGTCTCAGTCAGTCTCAGTCGGTCTCAGTCTCAGTCTTAGTCAGTCTCGGTCTCAGTCAGTCTCAGTCGGTCTCAGTCAGTCTCAGTCGGTCTCAGTCTCAGTCGGTCTCAGTCTCAGTCGGTCTCAGTCAGTCTCAGTTTTAGTCAGTCTCAGTCTCAGTCGGTCTCAGTCTCAGTCAGTCTCAGTCTCAGTCTCAGTCAGTCTCAGTCTCAGTCAGTCTCAGTCTTAGTCAGTCTCAGTCAGTCTCAGTCTTAGTCTCAGTCAGTCTCAGTCTCAGTCTTAGTCTCAGTCAGTCTCAGTCTCAGTCTTAGTCAGTCTCGGTCTCAGTCAGTCTCAGTCGGTCTCAGTCTCAGTCGGTCTCAGTCTCAGTCGGTCTCAGTCTCAGTCGGTCTCAGTCTCAGTCAGTCTCAGTCGGTCTCAGTCTCAGTCGGTCTCAGTCTCAGTCAGTCTCAGTCGGTCTCAGTCTCAGTCGGTCTCAGTCAGTCTCAGTTTTAGTCAGTCTCAGTCTCAGTCGGTCTCAGTCTCAGTCGGTCTCAGTCAGTCTCAGTTTTAGTCAGTCTCAGTTTTAGTCAGTCTCAGTCTTAGTCAGTCTCAGTTTTAGTCAGTCTCAGTCTTAGTCAGTCTCAGTCTCAGTCAGTCTCAGTCAGTCTCAGTTTTAGTCAGTCTCAGTCTTAGTCAGTCTCAGTCAGTCTCAGTCTTAGTCAGTCTCAGTCAGTCTCAGTCTCAGTCAGTCTCAGTCTCAGTCAGTCTCAGTCTCAGTCAGTCTCAGTCTCAGTCAGTCTCAGTCTCAGTCAGTCTCAGTCTTAGTCTCAGTCAGTCTCAGTCTCAGTCAGTCTCAGTCAGTCTCAGTCTCAGTCAGTCTCAGTCAGTCTCAGTCTCAGTCAGTCTCAGTCTCAGTCGGTCTCAGTCTCAGTCGGTCTCAGTCAGTCTCAGTTTTAGTCAGTCTCAGTTTTAGTCAGTCTCAGTCTTAGTCAGTCTCAGTTTTAGTCAGTCTCAGTCTTAGTCAGTCTCAGTCTCAGTCAGTCTCAGTCAGTCTCAGTCAGTCTCAGTTTTAGTCAGTCTCAGTCTTAGTCAGTCTCAGTCTCAGTCAGTCTCAGTCTTAGTCAGTCTCAGTCTCAGTCTCAGTCAGTCTCAGTCTTAGTCAGTCTCAGTCTCAGTCAGTCTCAGTCTCAGTCAGTCTCAGTCTTAGTCTCAGTCTCAGTCTTAGTCTCAGTCAGTCTCAGTCTTAGTCTCAGTCTCAGTCTTAGTCTCAGTCAGTCTCAGTCTCAGTCAGTCTCAGTCAGTCTCAGTCTTAGTCAGTCTCAGTCTTAGTCAGTCTCAGTCTTAGTCAGTCTCAGTCAGTCTTAGTCAGTCTCAGTCAGTCTCAGTCTCAGTCAGTCTCAGTCTCAGTCTTAGTCTCAGTCAGTCTCAGTCTCAGTCAGTCTCAGTCTTAGTCTCAGTCTCAGTCAGTCTTAGTCTCAGTCAGTCTCAGTCTCAGTCAGTCTCAGTCAGTCTCAGTCTCAGTCAGTCTCAGTCTCAGTCAGTCTCAGTCAGTCTCAGTCTCAGTCAGTCTCAGTCTCAGTCAGTCTCAGTCAGTCTCAGTCTCAGTCAGTCTCAGTCAGTCTCAGTCTCAGTCAGTCTCAGTCAGTCTCAGTCTCAGTCAGTCTCAGTCTCAGTCTTAGTCTCAGTCTTAGTCTCAGTCTTAGTCTCAGTCTTAGTCTCAGTCAGTCTCAGTCTTAGTCTCAGTCAGTCTCAGTCTTAGTCTCAGTCAGTCTCAGTCTTAGTCTCAGTCAGTCTCAGTCTTAGTCTCAGTCAGTCTCAGTCTTAGTCTCAGTCAGTCTTAGTCAGTCTTAGTCTCAGTCAGTCTTAGTCTTAGTCTTCATACATATATATATAAAAAGAAAAAACTGTCTTGACATGCAAAGTGAACAGAGAAGTGCATTAAGAAAGGGGAAAAGAATGGTAAACACTGCACTAACCTCTCCTGTTGAGTTTGCTTTATTGAATGTAATCTTTGTGTAACGCAGAGGTCGATGTGGGAACCTGGGCCCAGGTCATTAGATATTCCCACAGCAACTTCTTCACGGGCCCAAACTACAAAGGTTTCAAGACTTTAGAGAGGAAAGCAAAAAGGACAACGGAAAGAGAAAAGGTAACTGCTATAAGAGGAAAGCAAACAAGACAACAAGAAATATAACAAAGAGAAGTGAACAGCAAAACAAAGTTACTAGAATGATTTCTACATGCTACATATCACATATCAAGTACCTACTTGTCCGGTTTCTATCCATTCTCGAAGACGGCCACAGCAATTAGGGTGGTGCAACGTAGGACGTCAGAGGATCCACGAGAGAGTTTGGGGCCTGTAGGGTCCACTCAAAGAAGTAGAGACTAAAGACAGCATGCCAGCTTATCAACAGTAGATGTTTGGTGCCATATAATGTATCTTGGAGCAGTTCTTGTTAGCTACCACAGTATCTTCTGTAGCTCTGGTACCCATGCCCAGGATAACTCCAGCCTAGAACACAGTTAAGAAATATAAGTTGTGTGAACTCAATACTTCGCAACTAACATTTCCTATTTTTAATATGGCCATAACAATTGTTAAACATTAATAACAATAACACCTAATTCACAAACAACTTTGCCTCAAACCGAATTTATTAACTATTTTTCGGCAAATAAATTATGTGCATCAACAAATGAAAAATGAAACTTACCTTATATATTATCCCACATACAGTTGTGCCAGTACTGTAACCTTTTGGTGCTGCAAAACCTTTAGATAAAAGGTGAGCATTTCTAAAACAACCAGCTCTCAAAATATTTCCTGTTGCTTGAAGAGAGATGTGCGTTTCCATAGACTGAATGAAGAGAGAGCTGAAAGTGCTGGGTTTATATTGGTCTAGAAAATAGCTTTTTTCTGGTATAGCCAAAACAGCTGTACACAAGCAAATAACACAACAGAGAAAAACATAATGTAGCTAACATAGCCTAATGTAGCTAACATAGCCTAATGTAGCTAACATAGCCTAATGTAGCTAACATAGCCTAATGTAGCTAACATAGCCTAATGTAGCTAACATAGCCTAATATAGCTAACATAGCTATGTTAAAAAAAATTAAAGCTGTAATGATTCAACAAAAGCTTTCCATGCTCATGTAATTTCCAAACAATTTTCATGCCTTACAGTGTACCTGGAAAAGCACTATGCCCAAATGTCAACAGCCAATGAGTTAGGCAGAATAGTTAATGTGGACAACATATTTTCTCCCTTATAGTGCAGTAGAAATATGTAACACAGGAGTTACCAAACTTTCCCTAATATTCCTCCCTTTCATGAATATCAACTATTAATTTCCCCCTTTTGACAAACTGTGAAAATTTTTTATAGCTGGCATCATGATAATATAGGATACAACAATATACATTATATGAAAAGTGAAGCAGTATTTACAGCTCTAAATCCTGCATGGCACACTAACAACTATCAAGACAAACATCCACAATAAAAGTGACTTTAAAAACAACAAAATTTAGTTGAAGCATCAAAAACCAGTTTTAGAGACTATAGAGAATAAGAACATTGTATATAATGCATAGTACCAGAGGCATATAGTTTAAGTGTGAGACTTGGGCAGAATTAAGCTGCTACTGGTGAAACCCATTCGCTAGTAATTTAAAATTGAAATATTCAGCTGATTGGGGTAAAATAATATAATTAGGGTATATAAGTAGACATCAACCACCAAGGGTATGCATAATCAGGTTAAGTTAAGGCACATAAAACATCCAGGCCATACCAACTTATAGAGAAGCAAAATAATACATCAGTTCAACTTTAGTCAAATTTTATTTGTAATTCTTGAAAATATAACTCGATGAAAAGTTTGAAACTGTTTACATGTAAAATTGTGATTAATTAAAAGTTTTCGAATAATTCTATTGTAAGTAGTTTAATCAAGGATTCATGTTATACTTAATAGAAATTGTTGGGACTTTACATAAGTTGGGAAAGCTTTTCCCTAATGCATTATAGCTTTTCATGTATTATTACAGCTATGCAAGCTCTATTACAATTTTCCCACACTCATTATGGCTACTACACAATAGCTGACCTTTTTGACTGGTATAACAACCCAGTATTTTCAATTATCTTTACGTTTGCAACTTATGATGTAAAGGCTTTTACATTGCTACTTTCTTTTAGACTGCTACAATAAATATCTCTATATATTAAAATTACAGGAATTACCTCCATATAGCTCATCCAGCTGACCCATGTGAAGAATAATCTAGAATGACTTTGTCCAACTTTATACCCAATTGGTTGGTTGTCTAGTAGATGACCATGTGACCATCACAGCAGTTACTGCAAGAAGAAAGCAGTCTATAATTATGTGGTGTTGCATATCATGAAAAACAATGAAATAAAATACTAAATATAACTTATTTTATAAAACATTATTGAAGAAAGCAACAAAAGTAAAAATGGAGAACAACAGGGAGGGGGGGGGGGGAATTCACATTTTTTATTGATGTATAGATGTACAGAAGAGTGTCACACATGATTAATTTAAAAAAATGATTTGTTGAAAGAGCCATAACCAAAAATCAAAAATGAAAGCCTGACTTCGTTTTCTTACCACAAGCAAGCACAGCACTATGTAAACTTATATTTTTTAATAAGAGGTTTTCACACATTTAGCAATAAATTGCCTGAACAACAAATATGATTGAAGAGTGCTCTTTTACATGGAATGAGGTTTGGTAGTATTTACAAGCTCCAAAATCAAATGAATTACTTATTGATGGTTTTCAATGAATACAATGATTGTATTAACATAAAAGTAAAATCCTAAAATAAAATCCCAATCATGTGCTGATTTTTCATCTCTTCAGTCAAGTTTTGTATGGAGCTAGGGTAAGGTTGGCAAGAGCTATTACAATAGGCTGTTTTAACTGTCATTAGAAACAAATATGGCAATTCTTGAATGAAATAAACAGCTAAAACTTTTAAAGCTAAATATAACGACAGAAAAACAGCCAAGTGTTACGGTAGAATTAATCAACAGTGGACTTCGTAGCTAACAGAACATATAGTATCAGTATTTTATGCGCGGAACAGTACAGTTTTATCACTCTATACAGTTCTATGTGCACAACTTCCCAAAGTTATATATTCTACACTTTACACAATTATATTGCAACTTTTATCAAAAGCACATGCTTCAGTGTTTGAGTAGTAAAGCTTGTTATGCTTATCCTAAATCATACTTTGGCGAAGGGAAGGTAGAAAAAGCTGAATCTAACATCATTTATGAGAGTAGCTATCCCCTGGTAGTAGCTTTATGAATGCTAAAACCTAATAGCACATAACACAGGGAAAGAGCAAATATTGTTACAATAAACAATTCATTTAGACACAAACCTGAACCGATGAAAAGTTTCGTTGAATCAAACACAGAGAGAAGACAACTTCTAGATGGCATCTCACGAATATAAAACCAGTCTTGATAGCAAGGGAACTTTTATCTGCATGTGCTTAAACACAACTACAAAACAGACAATAAATATTATAAACTACCTTAATATATAAAACATTTTATTTTAATTTGCTAATACAGTAAATGTTTGCAGAGCTGAGATACTTGTCTACTGACTACAAGTGATTAACTTGAACAAATTCACAAGACTTGGAGTTAACAAGACTAAAATAATAAATAAACCATAACATTTTCACTACCACTTCAAACAGAAATAGATATACATGAATTATGGACATCAGTTATCAAAAATAATACAAGAAGCACAAGATAATTCTTCCAATACATCGTGTAAAACTAGTAAAATTGAAAACAGAGAAAATTATCGTAAATAATAAATACCTAATTATGTCCAAGATGGGGCTCTCAGAATTGACCACAGTTGGCTAGGTCCTATCTTCCTGGTGAAAACCATATGTTCTCTAATGTGTGAATATCTGAGCTGCTCGGAGTGATTCTAAAAAACAAAACACATTTGATAAATTAAAATTGTTGAATAAATGATGACAGATATATATGAGTCATCTCATAGGTCCTAAAATCTAGAGTATTGAAAATTGTATCATGATAGAATCAACATAGTCTACAGAACCAGGAAAGACACTTCTTTGAATCAGAAACTTTTTCAGTTGAAACAACGTAAACTGAATATTCTACTTTTTAATTTCAAGGAATGATTACGACTATAATATGAGTATGTAACTGAAATAAAGTCAAACAAATTGAATTATTGGGTCGGAGTTAGAATTTATTGCACAGTTATGGCTATTTTGAAAAGAAAATTTGATTTCAATTATGAGCCATACAGTACAGAGTAGCAAATCAATGAATTAAAATCATAAGCTTGTACATGTGGTGAGCAAAGCGACAGCCGCACTATTACAGAAAGGTCATTAGAAAATGTTAGTGTAAATATTTGTGCGAAGTTTAATACTCCTGCAGAGGGGTTGATATAGAATCACAAAAATTATGTCTAATGATCATATATCACAACAAAATACCGTAATTATTAAAACGGCATTATATTAATAGATAAATTAACCATCCCTTCAGTGTGGATAACAATTAATTAAGGCAAGCGGATAAAATAAAGCTGAAGACAGGTCTACTGTAAAATGAAAAATTTATAGAACAAAAATGGAAAAAAAAACTGTAAACACTGAAATAAAAATAAAATATAATACCAGCAAAAATGGCTTGGCATATTATATAATTAGTGGTACAGCAGCACCAATATTATGCTTAGACAAAAAATTACCCCAAAGGATAAATTTTCAACAAACTAAAGAAATGAGCACTGACTCACTGCATCAACTATTAGCTAGAAAACCTTACATGAAACTAAAAGCAGTAACAGCTAGGGAACTAAAATGTATAGCTCACTATTCTTAGTATTGATTTTGTGGTTTAGTTCAACAAACCAGAGGAGAACAGGGTAGAATTGTTACCTTGAAATCAAGCCAATTTAAAGCCAAGCTAAATTGAGATTCATTATATAAGCCTTGCAGCTGCATTTACTCAATTGAGTGCTTTAAATATTTGTTTTTGTTTTGGAAATTTTTTAAAAGTTCTTAAACTTGTTCATTGAGCTAATACATATAAAACACTATAAATTAAGCTCATGAATTACAACCACGTTCAGTGCCAGTAAGATGCGCAGAATAAAACGTGTCCATCATTGAAACTACAATTAAATTAGGTTTCTGTTGGTAATCGAATAAAAATTGCTCAATTAAACAATTCATTTATAATTTTTATTATAAATCTTTAGTGAAAACATGTAACAAAGGGCCAAAAACTGGGTGAAATCATCCGCAACTACCCTCTGTAAACATAATATAGTAATATGAGGCACGCCTCCTACCGATAAGGAGCATGATGGTTGACAACGCCCTAAAATCGCCGCTCTCATATCGATCATCTCAGGGCTGAGGCTGACAAGAGCTTTTACAATAGGCTGTTTTAACTTTTATTAGAAACATGTTTGACAATTTTTGAATGAAATTAACAGCTACAACTTTTAAAACAAAATAAAACGACAGAAAAGCAGCTATGTGTTAAGGTAGTGTTAATCAACAGTGGATTTCATAGCTAATAGGAGCAGATATAGGTCAACTGAGTTCACTTAACTGCCTAGCACTGGAAGTTTTACTAATTCCAAGGGTTGGTAGTAAAGGTTAGACAACTTTAACTTAATGAAAGGAAGAGTAAATATTGTTGCAGTAAACAATTCATTTAGACGCAAACCTGAACTGATGAAAAGTTTTGATGAATGAAACACAGAGAGAAGACAACTTCTACAAGTTGGCTTGTGAGCATCGCATGGATATAAAACTGGTCTTGATATCAAGGTATAGCTTCTATCTGCATGTGGTTAAACACAACTACAAAACAGACAAGAAATATTCTAAACTACCTTGATATATAAAACGTTTCATTTTAATTAGCTAATAGTAAATGTTTGCAGATCGAGCTGGGATTCTAGTCTAAAGACTTTAAGTGATTAACTTGAACAAATCCACAGGACTTGGAGTTAACAAGGCTAAAATTACGAATAAAAGATAAAATTCTTACTACTTCAAACAGAAATAGATAAACAAGAATTATGAACATTAGAATACAAGAAGTACAAAATAATGAGTTGCTTAACATCATTTAAAATTGGTAAAATTGAAAACAGAGAAAATTATCGTAAATAATAAATACCTAATTATGTCCAAGATGGGGCTCTCAGAATTGACCACAGTTGGCTAGGTCCTATCTTCCTGGTGAAAACCATATGTTCTCTAATGTGTGAATATCTGAGCTGCTCGGAGTGATTCTAAAAAACAAAACACATTTGATAAATTAAAATTGTTGAATAAATGATGACAGATATATATGAGTCATCTCATAGGTCCTAAAATCTAGAGTATTGAAAATTGTATCATGATAGAATCAACATAGTCTACAGAACCAGGAAAGAAACATCTTTGAACAAGAAATATAACTTGTTTTTTATAGTTACAGCAGTTGAAACTGAATTTATTCCACTTAAACTTTTCAATTTCGAACCATGATTATGACCATGATGAGTATGTAACCGAAATAAAGTCAAACAAAATAAATCATTCAGCATAAGTTGAACATTATTATAGCGAGAAAAACATTAAAATATTAGATTTCAATTACACTATTATTCTTAGTATTGATTTTGTAGTTCAGTTCAACAGACCAGAGTAGAACAGGGTAAAAGTTACGTCAAAGTCAAGCCAATTTGAAGCAAAGCTAAATTGAAATTTATTATAAGCCTTGCAGTTGCATTTACTCAAATGACTGCAGAATCAAATTGACTAGAAATGGGTAGCAGTCTATCAATTAAATAAAATAATCAATGTGAATTCCAAGCCTATGAATAAATACAGATCAACAATCAGTAAACTAAAAGATAACGTTGATAAAAAGTTATTAAATGGCATGGTAAATAATTGTTTACCTTGGTAAGATGACCAAACAGTTTCATGCAGTTGCACAACCATTCACTATGAAAAGCAATTTACTACAATGACAGTGCAGCAGACGTGCTCAGTCATCCGTAACCAATCACTGCTCAGTCGTCTGTAACTGATCACGTGATTATTGGGGCATGCGCTACATATCTCATGACTCACTTCCAATAGTGTGTTAGCAATTCAGTGCAATCTGTATGCAGCAAAAAGAGCAATACTAACTTTGGTGCCTAAAATTCTATGAGGCTTCAAGTTTCAGAATATAATGAAGGGAAAACAGAGATGTAGCAATCAAATACTTTTAAAAATTTGTCTTTTTTAGGCAGCATTATCAATCATGCTTAGGGCAAGAAAAATAGGAAAAGATATCACTATGCTAAATTAACCAGTAAGAAAAGAAACACAAATTCACGACACAAAGAGACATAAAGTAATTGAACAGGTAAGCTAAGAAAACTGCTTGTTCTAGAAGCCATTCAGTGTTGCAACTTGGTGTTTTGATTTTTGGAATTTTTATGGAGCTTTATCATCCTTCTAACCATTCACCATTAAATCACTAATTTCTGTTATTGAATGCAACTAGAGAGTAGCATGAGGTTAGGGACCTACAGCAAAAGGCCAGGGTTTCGCTTGCCCTTGCTTAGTCCCAACTCTGACTACTGTTTGCAGGTAAACATTGAAATACTTGTTCACATGTGTTGGGGAGGCCATGGTCATGAATTACTAGACAATCTGTATAGCATTAGGTTTACTATAAGATGTGTATACTGTCACTGCCTGATAAAACAACATTTGTCAATAATAATTTTAAATAGCATGATTCTTAGGATGAGGAAAATTTTTACTTAATGCAATCTCATATTTCTAAACATTTATAGTTCTCAATAATTTAAACGTATATACTGAAAATACATCAAACTTGAATGTTTGGTAAATAATAGTAAGAGAAATAGAAGCTATGATATAACAACAGAGAACAATTAAAGGACTGGAGAAAATAATGAGTTGAAATAATACATACCACGAACAAATACAGACGAGGATTACAGGGATGGGAAGAATAACACAGAGAGAAAAAGAGTACAGGTTGCTGTTCCTCTGCCCATTCTGTAACACAAAAAATGGTAAATAAACTTGTTCAAAATACACTAGAAAAAAGGAAGCAATAGAAACATCACCTGTAGAATTTTTTCTATCAAATTGACAAATTTATTAGCAAATTCCAAGCATTCAGAAAACCCTCAACACTATGCTAACACTGTATAGAAGTATATATTATATCTAAAGTTTCTAACTGGTTAAATAATTGAACCAACATCAAAATTCTCTACTCGTATAATACAGATGTGTGATATAAGTAGGAAATCTAGTAACCTAATGAGTTTAGTATAAAACAGTATAAATTTACAGCTCTAAAACCTGCATGGTAAACCAACAAGTCAAAACATCAAGGCAGACATTCACAATAAAAGTGACTTTAAAACATTAAAATTTAATTGAAGCATGAAACATGTTTTTTTTAGATAATACAGTATAGAAAATAAGTATGTTGTATAATGCATAGTAGGAGAGACTTTGACAAAATTGGCCCAAGCTAACACCCAAATGTTAGTCATTCAAAATTGGAATATTCAGCAGATTGGGGTAAAATAATATAATTATAACATAGAAGTAAACATCAACCACCACATGTATGTATAATCAGGTTAAGTTAAGGCACATAAAACATCCAAGTCATATCGACTTACAGAGAAGTAAATTATTATATCGGTTTAGCTTCAGTGCAACTTTTATTTGTAATTCTTGAAAATACAACTTGATGAAAAGTTTGAAACTGTTTACTTGTTGAATTGTGATTAAATGCAAATTTGTGAACAATTCTTTAGATAAATAGCTTCATCAAGGAGACATGTTATACTTAATAAGTATTACCTCCATATATAGCTCTTACAGCTGACGCATGCCAAGAATAATCTAGAATGAATTTGCCGAACTTTATACCCAATTGGTTGGTTGTCTAGTAGCTGACCATGTGACCATCACACCAGTTACTGTAATAATAAAGTAGTCTATAATTATGTGGTGTTGCATATGATGAAAAACAATGAAATAAACATAAAATTCTAAATACAGCTCCTTTATTACAACAGCAGTAGGAAAAGCCAAAAAAATGAGAAATGGAAAGATACAAAACAATCAACAATGCAATATTGCAAAGTTTTTTAAAATAAAAATGAGTATAGGCTATTTCTAACCATTTTAGTATCCAAAATCCATAATTTTGATAATTTTACATATATAGCGCATAAACATCTCTGATACAAATAATAAAACTATTTAACACTGAGTGTAAACTTTATCATATTGATTGTAACTAAAATTCACCTTTAAACTTATATCTCACTTACACAACACCAAACAATTCCATTGCTATCGCTATAATTACTATTGAATTTAATATTCTTACATTAATAACATGTAAAAATATTTTGTTTTATGATGGAGCTAAACTCAAACCTGAAATGGAATTTTCTTTTTAAATATGATAGTATATACTAACTATATACATATACACTGCATAGATTTAAATATTTATTTTAGTTTTTTATATAGAAAAAGTTCAAAACGACTATAATATAATGTCTAATGAAATAAATACCACCGATTTGTTCTTTCTACTTACATTAATTTTTAGTTTAAGAATTTTTCTATAAGTGAAGGATGTCTTCAAGGTGAAGGACATCTTTGTGTGTGTCAGCAATCCCTCGTGTGACGAGTATGATGTCTGCTTGCAAGCCCTAGTCTGTGCCCTGATCCGTAATCCGTTCCAGTTCGAAAATCCGTAAAATCGTACTAGAGGTTGTGAGCTCTGAGGTGACTCACAAGCCCAATTCGAGATCGGCATAATTTGCCACAGTGAGGACAAATGTTACTAGAGTCAGTCACTGGTGGGTGTGTAACAGAGCATAACTCCCTGCTTTTCCTTAACAACCGTTTGTGCTCTCGTTTTTGGCGTTGTTGTTGTTCAAAAATCGCTGTCCCTTGATGCACAACAGTTCTCCAATTTTTTCTGTCCAAGGCCTGAACTTCCCAGGTCTGTGGTCAAATAAAACACTGCTTAAGGCTCTCGTGTAGAGTGTCTTTATACCTTTTCCTCTGACCACCCTGTGAGCGATTTCCAGTGTTCAGCTCAGAGTACATGATCTTTTTTGGTAGCCGGTTATCATCCATTCTTACCACATGGCCAGACCACTTCAGTTGTCTCTTCACAATCATGGTAGTAATACTTGTAGTTTGCGCTTTATCGAGGACACTGTTAGTAGTCTGCCTGTCTTGCCTTGCCCTTCTACTTACATTAATTTTTAGTTTAAGAATTTTTTTATAAGTGAAGGATGTCTTCAAGGTGAAGGACATCTTTAAGGTGACAGTCTAGGACTACTCTAGTGTGTTAACTAAATGTGAATAAGCACAGTGAAACATTTACAATAGAACTCTCATCTCTACAGACTAGTTTGAATACTTTCTTTACACACAGTGAGAACAAGGTAACACGACAAGAATAAGGTAACACAGCAAGAAAAGAGTCACACAGCAAGAAAAAGGTGACGTACAGCAAGAATAAGGTGACACAGTCACACAGCAAAAATAAGGTAACACAGCAAGAATAAGGTCACACAGCAAGAATAAGGTGACACAGTCACACAGCAAAAATAAGGTAACACAGCAAGAATAAGGTCACACAGCAAGAATAAGGTGACACAGTCACACAGCAAGAATAAGGTGACACAGTCACACAGCAAGAATAAGGTAACACAGCAAGAATAAGGTCACACAGCAAGAAAAAGGTGAAGAATAAAATTATGTTATACTTAGATATCTTTTACAGCATGAGTCAATGCAATTATTTTGTTCAGAGGTCTTTATATTTGAAACATTTAATTCAAAGTACATTTTACCAAAAATAAAATATATTTATTTAACAAACAATTCCGTTAAGTTTTCAGGACAATCTATTGTGGGAGCAACTTCAAAGTCCATGTTCATACAGCCAACCAGGTTGTCATTGTTTGTGGTGTCTCTCAACTCAACTTTAACAACATATCCTCCCTATAAAATGATATATAGTAATATAATAATACATGACATGTAACAGTAATATATAGCATATAATAATAACATAACAGAATAAATACAATAATTTTACTGACCTCAATAAGCCATTCAGGCATTCTTTCCTTAAAAGAAGACAAGTTTACCAGCACTTTATCCTTAGTGGCTATACGCCGGGCAGGGAAAGGACATTTGCAAGGAACATTGTACTCCTTGAAGAAAGAAGGGCAGGAGTTAGTTTTAATCCATTCTTGTAAGAGAGGGAAATCGCATGATCCTTTATATTCGCTGCACATAAAACAGACAAATATACCACTTACCATGTACAAATATACCACTTACCATGTACAAATATACCACTTACCATATGTACCAATATACCACTTACCATGTACAAATATACCACTTACCATGTATTAGTATACCACTTACCATGTATCAGTATACCACTTACCATGTATCAGTATACCACTTACCATGTACCAATATACCACTTACCATGTATTAGTATACCACTTACCATGTACCAATATACCACTTACCATGTATCAGTATACCACTTACCATGTACCAATATACCACTTACCATGTATTAGTATACCACTTACCATGTACCAATATACCACTTACCATGTACCAATATACCACTTACCATGTATCAGTATAGGTACCACTTACCATGTACCAATATATCCTTCAACGCCTGCATTAGGGATAGCTCCAATATTTGTGCAAGGTATCTACAAATAGATGTATATATGCGTAGTGCGTACCCACATTAGTCTGCAGGTATAAAGTTGCAAGCCAATATGATTGCTCACTCAACTTGTTTGAAGCAGTATTTTTACAAACCTCCCAGAGAAAGTTACCAAGGTTTCGTTTCTTCAAATTTACATTCATTCTGACGCCATCTCCAATTTGATTGAATGTTTCCACATCTACCGCCACGGTGATGTTATCATTAAAGTTGAATGGCATAGGGGAGATATCAATGTTGTGGAACTTAATGTATGCATCGCTAGGGCCTGATAAAAATCAATGTATAGTGTCACTATTCCAAATATAGCACATTATTAGATTATAGCACATAATAGAATATAGCGCATATTAGAGTATAGCACATATTATAATATAGCACATATTAGAATATAGCACATATTAAAATATAGCACATATCAGAATATAGCACATATATCAGAATATAGCATATATTAAAATATATCACATATCAGAACATAGCACATATCAGAATATAGCACATATTAGAACATATCACATATCAGAATATAGCACATATTAGAACATATCACATATCAGAATATAGCACATATCAGAATATAGCACATATTAGAACATATCACATATCAGAATATAGCACATATTAGAATATAGCACATATTAGAATATAGCACATATCAGAATATAGCACATATTAGAATATAGCACATATCAGAATATAGCACATATCAGAATATAGCACATATTAGAATATATCACATATCAGAATATAGCACATATATCAGAATATAGCATATATTAAAATATATCACATATCAGAACATAGCACATATCAGAATATAGCACATATTAGAACATATCACATATCAGAATATAGCACATATTAGAACATATCACATATCAGAATATAGCACATATTAGAATATAGCACATATTAGAATATAGCACATATCAGAATATAGCACATATTAGAATATAGCACATATCAGAATATAGCACATATCAGAATATAGCACATATTAGAATATATCACATATTAGAATATATCACATATCAGAATATAGCACATATTAGAATATAGCACATATCAGAATATAGCACATATTAGAATATAGCACATATCAGAATATAGCACATATCAGAATATAGCGCATATTAGAATATATCACATATCAGAATATAGCACATATTAGAATATAGCACATATCAGAATATAGCACATATCAGAATATAGCACATATTAGAATATATCACATATCAGAATATAGCACATATTAGAATATAGCACATATCAGAATATAGCACATATCAGAATATAGCACATATTAGAATATATCACATATCAGAATATAGCACATATCAGAATATAGCACATATCAGAATATAGCACATATTAGAATATAACACATATCAGAATATAGCACATATATTATAGCACACATACCACAATCTGTGACCACACTAACAGCGGAAGCTAGAGCAAAGCTCAGAACGAATGCTACAACACGAGACAGCATGGCTACTTGGCAAGTAATGGCGGAGAGAGGAATGCTAAAGGCTTTTATTTGATGGTGCAGAGTGTGTGAGAGCCTCGCCACATGACTCTTTGATAACCAGCTGATGCTCGTTCACAAACTGAAAGCTGGGTTACACACATCCTGTTAATGACCCTTGCTCTGTGTGTGTTAATACATACTTGTATACCCCCTCCCTTCTCCCCGTGACTGAGACCTCTGTGTGCGTGCGTGTGTGCATGCGTGTGTGTCTGTGTGTCACACGAACTTGTATTAACAAATGATAGAAACTATGTTTACTGCTATTGTACCATACTTCATTGTTAAGCAGCACAAGTGTTGATGTGCAATATAGCAATACCATAATTTAAGAAAGGTTTGTGTCTTTAGAAATGTACTAAGAGAGTCGCCCAGTCAGAACTCACAAGCAAATTTCTGCCAAAAGTGTTACACATTATATTTATTCATAGAAATACAGCATTACTACATCCACTGCAGCTTCCTTGCGGCGAAGTTCCGCCTTATGACGCATCAACCACGTGACCTGTTCTGGACGACAGGCGCAGGCGACATTCCAAGGTCACTCATAATCCGACTGACCGACCGCGGAAAGGTAACAAAGTTTTTCACATCTAGCGATCATATTTGACCACTGCTTCTCAACTGCTCCTCTAACTTTTAAACAAGAAATTTTCCACTCACGCTAAAGATAAATAATCAGCTCAAACATGTCAGCTAAACCGTAAAGACAATCACAATGTCAATGTGAATGTTGATTGAAAATGAAAGTGATCCGTGTGTTATACTTGAAACATTAAGTATAGTGAGTATATAATTACCTGAGAGTTACTCGAAGTATGTAGGCATGACATTGAAATATCGAAAGAACAATAAAGTGGGGTCTGGCCGGCCAGGGGAAATACAAGGACCAAAAGTATAGTACTGATTTATAATTATTTTATCACAAAGTCTATCGGCGTGTTTATCTACTGTAGGCTGACATCTTTCATCTCGTAGTCCTCGTTCGTCTTTGACCCAATATGTATTTTAATAAACAAATGCACATGACATTATAACGTAGCATCTCGCTAGTCCGTAATTAGTGATAAACAAAAGACACATAATAATATAACATCTCCCTTCTTAAGCAGGTGACTTCCTTCTATAACATTGTGATTAAGGTTGCTGAGATTAATAATATGATACGAGTATACATGATTAATATGGATTGGGGATTAACAATGAAACTAAATAACTATGTACAGGGTGGGAAACGGCTAATAGCTTATCCCATGTGGAAGTCCTTGTATTTAGCGGGGAGGACTCCACGGTTGCTTCTGGGTTGACGCTCTGGTGGTGGTGCCGCGTTCCTGAGAGGTGTTGCAGGCAGGGCAGGCATGTGGGGGGATTCATTAGGAGCATCTCCAACATCAGTATCAGCAGCATCAGCGGCACCAAGGGTCTGTGTGTTATCTGGTTTGAGGTGAACACGATTCCTACGCACTATAGACTGACCGTTGTCAACCAAGTAGGATCTGGGGGAGTCATGCTGTTCGACAATCATTCCTGGCGACCATTCTTTGTCAGTGCTTGACCTGATTAGTGCAGGAGTCCCAGGTTCCAGATCAGCCAACGGTCGTGCATGGCGGTCATGGTACTTCTTCTGCAAGTTTTGGTTGGCTATTAGTTGTTGGCTAGCTTCAATAACAACTGGTTTAAGCGACTCGGCAGTGATTGGCAAATCACTTCTTAGGGCTCTGTTGAACAGAAGCTTAGCTGGACTGAAAGCACAGCCAGTGATAGGAGATTGCCTGTATCTGAGTAGTGACCTGTATATATCCTCTCTTTCATCCTCACATTTTTTTAGAAAGGCTTTCATCGTTTGCACATAACGCTCAGCCATTCCATTGGACTTAGGGTAGTGCGGACTAGATGTTACAATGGTGAAGCACCAGCTTGATGCAAAAGTCTGCATGATTCTACTGCTGAAAGGCATGTTGTCCGCCAGAATGAACACTGGCACCCCGTGTACAGCAAATATGGATTTCAATGCCAAAATCACGTCTTCAGCAGTCTTTCTCCTGAGTAATCTCAGCTCGGGGAAGTGAGAGTAACAGTCCACAACTACCAAGTAATCATTATTCTTATAGGACAGTATATCCATAGCCACTTTATTCTATGGTAGACTAGGCAGCTCATGAGACATTAACGGCTCTTTCTGTTGACGGTTGGAAAACTTAGCGCAGGTGAGGCAACTTGACACTTCATTCTGTATATCAGCAGATAGCCCAGGCCAATAGAATGATTTCCTCGCAAGCTCTCTGCATTTCTCAACGCCCAGGTGGCCCATGTGTAGCGACTTTAGAATGTGCTTCCTCTGTGACTTCGGAACTATAAGCCGCTCTTCAACGTAAAGAAATCCATCCACATCATAGATGTCAGATCTAACATTCCAGTAGGGTTGGATTTCTGTGGGGGCCTGACTCCGTCTACTCCATGACCAACCATCTTGCAGTGCTTTTTTCAGACTGTCCATTGTCGGGTCTTCAGCATATGACTGTCTCATCTCATTCATGGTGCTATCATCGGTTTCTAAGGCATGAACCATCACAACTTCACCTTCGAGATCACACTGATCATTTGTAACGCGTTGAAGGTAGGCTCGGGATAGTGTGTCAGCAATATATAAATACTTGCCCGGAACATATGTGAACTCAGCTATCCGGTATCTTTGTAGTCGCAGAAAGAGTCTTTGCAGCCTTGGGGATGCCTTGTGCAATGACTTGCTCATTATCGGGACGAGAGGTTTATGATCCGTCTGTATGTGAACAGCACGTCCATAGAGGTAGCTGTGAAAGCGCTCACAGCCGAACACAACTGCTAGCAGCTCCTTATCTATTTGGGGATAGTTGCACTCAGTCTCAGTTAAGCTGCGTGAAGCGTATGCAACAGGTTTACCTTCCTGTAGTAACACTGCACCAAGTCCCGACTTTGAAGCGTCAACTTGTAAATGCGCATCCTTGGTAACATCAAAATACTGCAAGACAGGTTCGGATGTAAGCAAGCGTTTAATTACCTGGAAGCTTTCCATTTGTTCTTTGGACCACACCCACTGACTATCACTCTTCAGTAGCACTCTCAAGGGCTCAGTACAGGCTGACATGTTGGGTATGTAGGCTCTTAGAAAATTGAGAGTACCAATCAGTCTTTGTACTCCCTCTCGGTCTGTTGGGTCAGGCATGGCCTCAATAGCAGCTATCTTGTCTGGGTCAGGACGCAGACCATCTTTCGATACTATATGGCCTAAATAGCATACCTCCGTCTGATTCAACCGAATCTTCTTGCGATTAAACTTCACATTAGCTTCTTTGGCCTTTACCAATAGCTTTCTCAGATTGGCATCATGTTCCTGTTGTGTCTTTCCAGCTACAATGATGTCATCAAAATACACTGAGACACCAGGCAAGTCTCCAAATATTTGCTCCACCTTCTTCTCAAAGACTTCAGCACTTGAGTGAAGGCCAAATGGAAGTCTATCAAAACAGTAGCGACCATATGGGGTGTTGAACGTTGTGAGCAGACTACTCTCTTTGGTCAAGGCTACATGCCAGTATCCATGTTTCATGTCCATGATGGTGTAGTATTGCATACCATTGAATCTGAAGGCAATGTCTTCTAAAGTGGGTATCTTGTGATGTTCTCGTCTCACTGCTCTGTTCAGGTCCTTGGGGTCTAGGCATATACGAACCGACCCATCTTTCTTTTCAACGCATACCATACTACTCACCCAGTTGGTTGGTACGTCAACCTTAGATATGATTCCAGATGCCTCCATATCATCTAGTTCCTTTTTCACTTTGTCTAACATACTGAGTGGGACACGTCTTGGATGATGAACCACAGGCTTCACATTCTCGTCAACACATATCTCGTGCTCTCCATCAAGTCTGCCAACGCCTTCAAACACCTCAGGGAACTCCTGAAGTATCGAGGTTGACAACTGATCAACTCTGCGGATCAGACCAAAAGATTCAGCAGCCTCGAGGCCAAGTATGGGAGGAAGGTCCTCATCAACCACCTCGAAGTGGACACTCTGGCTATGCTCCTTGTGGTTCACGGTGAGTTGAACTGCACCCACATTCTTGATCTTGGCCTTATTATAGCCGTAAAGGCATACAGAAGTGGGCTTTAGAGTAGCACCAAGTGACTGAACGGTTCTTAGGTTGATGCAATTTGTTTCAGCTCCAGTATCAATCTTAAACTGAATATCATTGGCCTTTCCTTTGTCACTGACCTTCATCGGAAGAATCCAAGATTTCAATTTAGATTCATTAGAAAGAGCACCAACAGCACCTATGAACAAGCTATTCATTTGTTTCGCTGCAAGAGCTTTGCCTTTGCAGACTTTCTCAAAGTGATTTTTCTTCCCGCAGTTATGACATGTCTCGCCATAAGCAGGACATCTACCTTTGGCATGTGTATATCCACAAAATTTGCAATCTATGTTGTCCTTACGTGTGTTACTTCTGGTTTTATTTTGCGTAGCGCCAGGCTGACTCTGCACAGTGCTGACTGCAGCATCATTTATCTCATTGACTGTCTTCATAGTAGTATCACCGGCAGCCATCCTTGACATCTGCTGTTTGGTAATCTCAGCAGCACGGATGTCATCTAAGGCACTCTCAAGTTTAACGTTTTTGTCACGGAGTAGCCGCTCCTTCAGCTTTCCATCAGTGAGTCCAAACACAATTTTGCAGAGAAGCATTCGGTCTCCCAATTCGCCAAAATCACATTTTGTAGCTTGAGTTTTTAGACGTTTCACAAAGGTGTCAATGGGCTCTCCATCACTCTGACTGAGAGACCAAAAAACAAACCATTCATACAATACGTTACGCCGGGGATGGGTTTTGGGGTTTGGGTTTTGGGGTTTGGGTTTTGGGGTTTGGGGTTTGGGTTTTGGGGTTTGGGTTTTGGGGTTTGGGTTTTGGGGTTTGGGGTTTGGGTTTTGGGGTTTGGGGTTTGGGTTTGGGGTTTGGGGTTTGGGGTTTGGGGTTTGGGGTTTGGGGTTTGGGGTTTGGGGTTTGGGGTTTGGGGTTTGGGGTTTGGGGTTTGGGGTTTGGGGTTTGGGGTTTGGGGTTTGGGGTTTGGGGTTTGGGGTTTGGGGTTTGGGGTTTGGGGTTTGGGGTTTGGGGTTTGGGGTTTGGGGTTTGGGGTTTGGGGTTTGGGGTTTGGGGTTTGGGGTTTGGGGTTTGGGGTTTGGGGTTTGGGGTTTGGGGTTTGGGGTTTGGGGTTTGGGGTTTGGGGTTTGGGGTTTGGGGTTTGGGGTTTGGGGTTTGGGGTTTGGGGTTTGGGGTTTGGGGTTTGGGGTTTGGGGTTTGGGGTTTGGGGTTTGGGGTTTGGGGTTTGGGGTTTGGGGTTTGGGGTTTGGGGTTTGGGGTTTGGGGTTTGGGGTTTGGGGTTTGGGGTTTGGGGTTTGGGGTTTGGGGTTTGGGGTTTGGGGTTTGGGGTTTGGGGTTTGGGGTTTGGGGTTTGGGGTTTGGGGTTTGGGGTTTGGGGTTTGGGGTTTGGGGTTTGGGGTTTGGGGTTTGGGGTTTGGGGTTTGGGGTTTGGGGTTTGGGGTTTGGGGTTTGGGGTTTGGGGTTTGGGGTTTGGGGTTTGGGGTTTGGGGTTTGGGGTTTGGGGTTTGGGGTTTGGGGTTTGGGGTTTGGGGTTTGGGGTTTGGGGTTTGGGGTTTGGGGTTTGGGGTTTGGGGTTTGGGGTTTGGGGTTTGGGGTTTGGGGTTTGGGGTTTGGGGTTTGGGGTTTGGGGTTTGGGGTTTGGGGTTTGGGGTTTGGGGTTTGGGGTTTGGGGTTTGGGGTTTGGGGTTTGGGGTTTGGGGTTTGGGGTTTGGGGTTTGGGGTTTGGGGTTTGGGGTTTGGGGTTTGGGGTTTGGGGTTTGGGGTTTGGGGTTTGGGGTTTGGGGTTTGGGGTTTGGGGTTTGGGGTTTGGGGTTTGGGGTTTGGGGTTTGGGGTTTGGGGTTTGGGGTTTGGGGTTTGGGGTTTGGGGTTTGGGGTTTGGGGTTTGGGGTTTGGGGTTTGGGGTTTGGGGTTTGGGGTTTGGGGTTTGGGGTTTGGGGTTTGGGGTTTGGGGTTTGGGGTTTGGGGTTTGGGGTTTGGGGTTTGGGGTTTGGGGTTTGGGGTTTGGGGTTTGGGGTTTGGGGTTTGGGGTTTGGGGTTTGGGGTTTGGGGTTTGGGGTTTGGGGTTTGGGGTTTGGGGTTTGGGGTTTGGGGTTTGGGGTTTGGGGTTTGGGGTTTGGGGTTTGGGGTTTGGGGTTTGGGGTTTGGGGTTTGGGGTTTGGGGTTTGGGGTTTGGGGTTTGGGGTTTGGGGTTTGGGGTTTGGGGTTTGGGGTTTGGGGTTTGGGGTTTGGGGTTTGGGGTTTGGGGTTTGGGGTTTGGGGTTTGGGGTTTGGGGTTTGGGGTTTGGGGTTTGGGGTTTGGGGTTTGGGGTTTGGGGTTTGGGGTTTGGGGTTTGGGGTTTGGGGTTTGGGGTTTGGGGTTTGGGGTTTGGGGTTTGGGGTTTGGGGTTTGGGGTTTGGGGTTTGGGGTTTGGGGTTTGGGGTTTGGGGTTTGGGGTTTGGGGTTTGGGGTTTGGGGTTTGGGGTTTGGGGTTTGGGGTTTGGGGTTTGGGGTTTGGGGTTTGGGGTTTGGGGTTTGGGGTTTGGGGTTTGGGGTTTGGGGTTTGGGGTTTGGGGTTTGGGGTTTGGGGTTTGGGGTTTGGGGTTTGGGGTTTGGGGTTTGGGGTTTGGGGTTTGGGGTTTGGGGTTTGGGGTTTGGGGTTTGGGGTTTGGGGTTTGGGGTTTGGGGTTTGGGGTTTGGGGTTTGGGGTTTGGGGTTTGGGGTTTGGGGTTTGGGGTTTGGGGTTTGGGGTTTGGGGTTTGGGGTTTGGGGTTTGGGGTTTGGGGTTTGGGGTTTGGGGTTTGGGGTTTGGGGTTTGGGGTTTGGGGTTTGGGGTTTGGGGTTTGGGGTTTGGGGTTTGGGGTTTGGGGTTTGGGGTTTGGGGTTTGGGGTTTGGGGTTTGGGGTTTGGGGTTTGGGGTTTGGGGTTTGGGGTTTGGGGTTTGGGGTTTGGGGTTTGGGGTTTGGGGTTTGGGGTTTGGGGTTTGGGGTTTGGGGTTTGGGGTTTGGGGTTTGGGGTTTGG
Source organism: Bugula neritina (assembly GCA_964035545.1). Lineage (NCBI taxonomy): Eukaryota > Metazoa > Bryozoa > Gymnolaemata > Cheilostomatida > Bugulidae > Bugula > Bugula neritina. The sequence continues at coordinate 32,415,830 of OZ037767.1, forward strand.
GGTTTGGGGTTTGGGGTTTGGGGTTTGGGGTTTGGGGTTTGGGGTTTGGGGTTTGGGGTTTGGGGTTTGGGGTTTGGGGTTTGGGGTTTGGGGTTTGGGGTTTGGGGTTTGGGGTTTGGGGTTTGGGGTTTGGGGTTTGGGGTTTGGGGTTTGGGGTTTGGGGTTTGGGGTTTGGGGTTTGGGGTTTGGGGTTTGGGGTTTGGGGTTTGGGGTTTGGGGTTTGGGGTTTGGGGTTTGGGGTTTGGGGTTTGGGGTTTGGGGTTTGGGGTTTGGGGTTTGGGGTTTGGGGTTTGGGGTTTGGGGTTGGGGTTTGGGGTTTGGGGTTTGGGGTTTGGGGTTTGGGGTTTGGGGTTTGGGGTTTGGGGTTTGGGGTTTGGGGTTTGGGGTTTGGGGTTTGGGGTTTGGGGTTTGGGGTTTGGGGTTTGGGGTTTGGGGTTTGGGGTTTGGGGTTTGGGGTTTGGGGTTTGGGGTTGGGGTTTGGGGTTTGGGGTTTGGGGTTTGGGGTTTGGGGTTTGGGGTTTGGGGTTTGGGGTTTGGGGTTTGGGGTTTGGGGTTTGGGGGTTTGGGGTTTGGGGTTTGGGGTTTGGGGTTTGGGGTTTGGGGTTTGGGGTTTGGGGTTTGGGGTTTGGGGTTTGGGGTTTGGGGTTTGGGGTTTGGGGTTTGGGGGTTGGGGTTTGGGGTTTGGGGTTTGGGGTTTGGGTTTGGGGTTTGGGGTGGTTGGGGTTTGGGGTTTGGGGTTTGGGGTTGGGGTTTGGGGTTTGGGGTTTGGGGTTTGGGGTTTGGGGTTTGGGTTGGGGTTTGGGGTGTGGGGTTGGGGTTTGGGGTTTGGGGTTTGGGGTTTGGGGTGGGGTTTGGGGTTTGGGGGTTTGGGGGTTTGGGGTTGGGGGTTGGGGGGTTGGGGTTTGGGGTTTGGGTTGGGGTGGGGGTTTGGGGTTTGGGGTTTGGGGTTTGGGGTTTGGGGGGTTTGGGGTGGGGGGGTTGGGGTTTGGGGTTTGGGGTTTGGGGTTTGGGGTTTGGGGGGTTTGGGGTTGGGGGGGTTTGGGGTTTGGGGTTTGGGGTTTGGGGTGGGGTGTGGGGTTTGGGGTTTGGGGTTGGGGTGGGTGGGGTTGGGGGGGTTTGGGGTTTGGGGTTTGGGGTTTGGGGTTTGGGGGTTGGGGTTTGGGGTTTGGGGTTGGGGGTGGGGGGGTTTGGGGTTTGGGGTTTGGGGGTTTGGGGGTTGGGGTTGGGGTTTGGGGTTTGGGGTTTGGGGTTTGGGGTTTGGGGTTGGGGTTTGGGGTGGTGGGGTTTGGGGTTTGGGGTTGGGTGGGGTTGGGGTTTGGGGTTTGGGGTTTGGGGTTGGGGTTTGGGGTTTGGGGTTTGGGGTTTGGGGTTTGGGGGGGGTTGGGGTTTGGGGGTTTGGGGTTTGGGGGTTGGGGTGTGGGGGTTTGGGGTTTGGGGGTTTGGGGTTTGGGGTTTGGGGGTTGGGGTTTGGGGGTTTGGGGTTTGGGGGTTTGGGGTTTGGGGTTGGGGTTGGGGTGGGGTGTGGGGGGGTTGGGGTGGGTGGGGTTGGGGGTTTGGGGGGGTTGGGGTTTGGGGTTGGGGTTTGGGGTGGGTGGGGGTTGGGGGGGGGGGTGGGTTGGGGGGTGGGTGGGGTTGGGGTGGGGGGGTGGGGTTGGGGGTGGGGTGGGGGGGGTTGGGGGGGGTTGGGGGGGTGGGGGTTGGGGGGTTGGGGTTGGGGGGTTGGGGTTGGGGGGTGGGGGGTGGGGGGGTGGGGGTGGGGGTTGGGGGGGGGGGGGTGGTGGGGGTGTGGGGTTGGGGGGGGGTTGGGGGTGGGGGGTGGGGGTGGGGGGGGTGGGGGGGGGGGGGTGGGGGGTTGGGGGGGGGGGGGGGGGGGGTGGGGGGTGGTGGGGGGGTGGGGTGGGGGGGTGGGGGGTGGGGGGGGTGGGGGGGTGGGGGGTGGGGGGGGGTGGGGTGGGGGGGGTGGGGGTTGGGGGGGGGGGGGGTGGGGGGTGGGGGGGGTGGGGGGGGGGGTGTGGGGGTGGGGGGTGGGGTTGGGGGGGGGGGTGGGGGGGGGGGGGGGTGGGGGGGTGGGGTGGGGGGGGGGGTGGGGGGGTGGGGGGTGGGGGGTGTGGGGGTGGGGGGGGTGGGGGGGGGGGGGGGGGGTGGGGGGGGGTTTGGGGGGGGGGGGGGGGGTTTGGGGTTTGGGGTTTGGGGTTTGGGGTTTGGGGTTTGG
>OZ037768.1:0-45000 GCA_964035545.1 Bugula neritina
CCCAAACCCCAAACCCCAAACCCCAAACCCCAAACCCCAAACCCAAACCCCAAACCCCAAACCCCAAACCCCAAACCCCAAACCCCAAACCCCAAACCCCAAACCCCAAACCCCAAACCCCAAACCCCAAACCCCAAACCCCAAACCCCAAACCCCAAACCCAAACCCAAACCCCAAACCCCAAACCCCAACCCCAAACCCCAAACCCCAAACCCCAAACCCCAAACCCCAAACCCCAAACCCCAAACCCCAACCCCAAACCCCAAACCCCAAACCCCAAACCCCAAACCCCAAACCCCAACCCCAAACCCAAACCCAAACCCCAAACCCCAAACCCCAAACCCCAAACCCCAAACCCAAACCCAAACCCCAAACCCCAAACCCAAACCCCAAACCCAAACCCCAAACCCCAACCCCAAACCCCAAACCCCAAACCCCAAACCCAAACCCCAAACCCCAAACCCCAAACCCCAAACCCCAAACCCCAAACCCCAAACCCCAAACCCAAACCCCAAACCCCAAACCCCACCCCAAACCCCAAACCCAAACCCCAAACCCCAACCCCAAACCCCAAAACCCCAAACCCCAAACCCCAAAACCCCAAACCCCAAACCCCAAACCCCAAACCCCAAACCCCCAAACCCCAAACCCCAAACCCCAAACCCCAAACCCCAAACCCCAAACCCCAACCCCAAACCCCAAACCCCAAACCCCAAACCCCAAACCCCAAACCCCAAACCCCAAACCCCAAACCCCAAACCCCAAACCCCAAACCCCAAACCCCAAACCCCCAACCCAAACCCCAAACCCAAACCCCAAACCCCAAACCCCAAACCCAAACCCCAAACCCCAAACCCCAAACCCCAAACCCAAACCCAAACCCCAACCCCAAACCCCAAACCCCAAAACCCCAAACCCCAAACCCCAAACCCCAAACCCCAAACCCCAAACCCCAAACCCCAAACCCCAACCAACCCCAAACCCCAAACCCCAAACCCCAAACCCCAAACCCCAAACCCCAAACCCCAAACCCAAACCCCAAACCCCAAACCCCAAACCCCAAACCCCAAACCCCAAACCCCAAACCCAAACCCCAACCCCAAACCCCAAACCCCAAACCCCAAACCCCAAACCCCAAACCCAAACCCCAAACCCCAAACCCCAAACCCCCAAACCCCAAACCCCAAACCCCAAACCCCAAACCCCAAACACCCCAAACCCCAAACCCCAAACCCCAAACCCCAAACCCCAAACCCCAAACCCCAAACCCCAAACCCCAAACCCCAAACCCCAAACCCCAAACCCCAAACCCCAAACCCCAAACCCCAAACCCCAAACCCCAAACCCCAAACCCCAAACCCCAAACCCCAAACCCCAAACCCCAAACCCCAAACCCCAAACCCCAAACCCAAACCCCAAACCCCAAACCCCAAACCCCAAACCCCAAACCCCAAACCCCAAACCCCAAACCCCAAACCCAAACCCCAAACCCCAAACCCCAAACCCCAAACCCCAAACCCCAAACCCCAAACCCCAAACCCCAAACCCCAAACCCCAAACCCCAAACCCCAAACCCCAAACCCCAAACCCCAAACCCCAAACCCAAACCCCAAACCCCAAACCCCAAACCCCAACCCCAAACCCCCAAACCCCAAACCCCAAACCCCAAACCCCAAACCCCAAACCCCAACCCCAAACCCCAAACCCCAAACCCCAAACCCAAACCCCAAACCCCAAACCCCAAACCCCAAACCCCAAACCCCAAACCCCAAACCCCAAACCCCAACCCCAAACCCCAAACCCCAAACCCAAACCCCAAACCCCAAACCCCAAAAACCCCAAACCCCAAACCCCAAACCCCAAAACCCAAACCCCAAACCCCAAACCCCAAACCCCAAACCCAAACCCCAAACCCCAAACCCCAAACCCACCCAAACCCCAAACCCCAAACCCCAACCCCAAACCCCAAACCCCAAACCCAACCAAACCCAAACCCCAAACCCCAAACCCCAAACCCCAAACCCCAAACCCCAAACCCCAAACCCCAACCCCAAACCCCAAACCCCAAACCCCAAACCCAAACCCCAAACCCCAAACCCAAACCCCAAACCCAAACCCCAAACCCCAAACCCCAAACCCCAAACCCCAAACCCCAAACCCCAAACCCCAAACCCCAAACCCCAAACCCCAAACCCCAAACCCCAAAACCCCAAACCCCAAACCCCAAACCCCAAACCCCAAACCCCAACCCCAAACCCCAAACCCCAACCCCAAACCCCAAACCCCAAACCCCAAACCCCAAACCCCAACCCCAAACCCCCCAACCCCAAACCCCAAACCCCAAACCCCAAACCCCAAACCCCAACCCCAAACCCCCAAACCCCAAACCCCAAACCCCAAACCCCAAACCCAAACCCCCAACCCCAAACCCCAAACCCCAAACCCCAAACCCCAAACCCCAAACCCCAAACCCCAAACCCCAAACCCCAAACCCCAAACCCCAAACCCCAAACCCCAAACCCCAAACCCCCAAACCCCAAACCCCAAACCCCAAACCCAAACCCCAAACCCCAAACCCCAACCCCAAACCCCAAACCCCAAACCCCAAACCCCAAACCCCAAACCCCAAACCCCAAACCCCAAACCCCAAACCCCAAACCCCAAACCCCAAACCCCAAACCCCCAACCCAACCCCAAACCCCAAACCCCAAACCCCAAACCCCAAACCCCAAACCCCAAACCCCAAACCCCAAACCCCAAACCCCAAACCCCAAACCCCAAACCCCAAACCCCAAACCCCAAACCCCAAACCCCAAACCCCAACCCAAACCCCAAACCCCAACCCCAAACCCCAAACCCCAAACCCCAAACCCCAAACCCCAAACCCCAACCCCAAACCCAAACCCCAAACCCCAAACCCCAAACCCCAACCCCAAACCCCAAACCCCAACCCCAAACCCCAAACCCAAACCCCAAACCCCAAACCCCAAACCCCAAACCCCAAACCCCAAACCCCAAACCCCAAACCCCAAACCCCCAAACCCCAAACCCCAACACCCCAAACCCCCAAACCCAAACCCCAAACCCAAACCCCAAACCCCAAAACCCCAAACCCCAAACCCAAACCCCAAACCCCAAACCCCAAACCCCAAACCCCAAACCCCAAACCCCAAACCCCAAACCCCAAACCCCAAACCCCCAAACCCCAAACCCCAAACCCCAAACCCCAAACCCCAAACCCCAAACCCCAAACCCCAAACCCCAAACCCCAAACCCCAAACCCCAAACCCAAACCCCAAACCCCAAACCCCAAACCCCAAACCCCAAACCCCAAACCCAAACCCCAAACCCCAAACCCCAAACCCCAAACCCCAAAACCCCAAACCCCAAACCCCAAACCCCAAACCCCAAACCCCAAACCCCAAACCCCAAACCCCAAACCCCAAACCCCAAACCCCAAACCCCAAACCCCAAACCCCAAACCCCAAACCCAAACCCCAAACCCCAAACCCCAAACCCCAAACCCCAACCCCAAACCCCAAACCCCAAACCCCAAACCCCAAACCCCAAACCCCAAACCCCAAACCCCAAACCCCAAACCCCAAACCCCAAACCCCAAACCCCAAACCCCAAACCCAAACCCCAAACCCCAAACCCCAAACCCCAAACCCCAAACCCCAAACCCCAAACCCCAAACCCCAAACCCCAAACCCCAAACCCCAAACCCCAACCCCAAACCCCAAACCCCAAACCCCAAACCCCAAACCCCAAACCCCAAACCCCAAACCCCAAACCCCAAACCCCAAACCCCAAACCCCAAACCCCCAAACCCCAAACCCCAAACCCAAACCCCAAACCCCAAACCCCAAACCCCAAACCCCAAACCCCAAACCCCAAACCCCAAACCCCAAACCCCAAACCCCAAACCCCAAACCCCAAACCCCAAACCCCAACCCAACCCCCAAACCCCAAACCCCAAACCCCAAACCCCAAACCCCAAACCCCAAACCCCAAACCCCAAACCCCAAACCCCAAACCCCAAACCCCAAACCCCAAACCCCAAACCCCAAACCCCAAACCCCAAACCCCAAACCCCAACCCCAAACCCCAAACCCCAAACCCCAAACCCCAAACCCCAAACCCAAACCCCAAACCCCAAACCCCAAACCCCAAACCCCAAACCCAAACCCCAAACCCCAAACCCCAAACCCAAACCCCAAACCCCAAACCCCAAACCCCCAAACCCCAAACCCCAAACCCCAACCCCAAACCCCAAACCCCAAACCCCAAACCCCAAACCCCAAACCCCAAACCCCAAACCCCAAACCCCAAACCCCAAACCCCAAACCCCAAACCCCAAACCCCAAACCCCAAACCCCAAACCCAAACCCAAACCCCAAACCCCAAACCCCAAACCCCAAACCCCAAACCCCAAACCCCAAACCCCAAACCCCAAACCCCAAACCCCAAACCCCCACCCCAAACCCCAACCCCAAACCCCAAACCCCAAACCCCAAACCCAAACCCCCAAACCCCAAACCCCAAACCCCAAACCCCAAACCCCAACCCCAAACCCCAAACCCCAAACCCCAAACCCCAAACCCCAAACCCCAAACCCCAAACCCCAAACCCCAAACCCCAAACCCCAAACCCCAAACCCCAAACCCCAAACCCCAAACCCCAAACCCCAAACCCCAAACCCCAAACCCAAACCCCAAACCCCAAACCCCAAACCCCAAACCCCAAACCCCAAACCCCAAACCCCAAACCCCAAACCCCAAACCCCAAACCCCAACCCCAACCCCAAACCCCAAACCCCAAACCCCAAACCCCAAACCCCAAACCCCAAACCCCAAACCCCAAACCCCCAAACCCCAAACCCACCCCAAACCCAAACCCCAAACCCCAAACCCCAAACCCCAAACCCCAAACCCCAAACCCCAAACCCCAAACCCCAAACCCCAAACCCCAAACCCCAACCCCAAACCCCAAACCCCAAACCCCAAACCCCAAACCCCAAACCCCAAACCCCAAACCCCAAACCCCAAACCCCAAACCCCAAACCCCAAACCCCAAACCCCAAACCCCAAACCCCAAACCCCAAACCCCAAACCCCAAACCCCAAACCCCAAACCCCAAACCCCAAACCCCAAACCCCAAACCCCAAACCCCAAACCCCAAACCCCAAACCCCAAACCCCAAACCCCAAACCCCAAACCCCAAACCCCAAACCCCAAACCCCAAACCCCCAACCCAAACCCCAAACCCCAAACCCCAAACCCCAAACCCCAACCCCAAACCCCAAACCCCAAACCCAAACCCCAAACCCCAAACCCCAAACCCCAAACCCCAAACCCCAAACCCCAACCCCCAAACCCCAAACCCCAAACCCCAAACCCCAAACCCCAAACCCCAAACCCCAAACCCCAAACCCCAAACCCCAAACCCCAAACCCCAAACCCCAAACCCCAAACCCCAAACCCCAAACCCCAAACCCCAAACCCCAAACCCAAACCCCAAACCCCAAACCCCAAACCCCAAACCCAAACCCCAAACCCCAAACCCCAAACCCCAAACCCCAAACCCCAAACCCCAAACCCCAAACCCCAAACCCCAAACCCCAAACCCCAAACCCCAAACCCCAAACCCCAAACCCCAAACCCCAAACCCCAAACCCCCAAACCCCAAACCCCAAACCCCAAACCCCAAACCCCAAACCCCAAACCCCAACCCCCAAACCCCAAACCCCAAACCCCAAACCCCAAACCCCAAACCCCAAACCCCAAACCCCAAACCCCAAACCCCAAACCCCAAACCCCAAACCCCAAACCCCAAACCCCAAACCCCAAACCCCAAACCCCAAACCCCAAACCCCAAACCCCAAACCCAAACCCCAAACCCCAAACCCCAAACCCAAACCCCAAACCCCAAACCCCAAACCCCAAACCCCAAACCCCAAACCCCAAACCCCAAACCCAAACCCCAAACCCCAAACCCCAAACCCCAAACCCCAAACCCCAAACCCCAAACCCCAAACCCCAAACCCCAAACCCCAAACCCCAAACCCCAAACCCCAAACCCCAAACCCCAAACCCCAAACCCCAAACCCCAAACCCCAAACCCCAAACCCCAACCCCAAACCCCAAACCCCAAACCCCAAACCCCAAACCCCAAACCCCAAACCCCAAACCCCAAACCCCAAACCCCAAACCCCAACCCAAACCCCAAACCCCAAACCCCAAACCCCAAACCCCAAACCCCAAACCCCAAACCCCAAACCCCAAACCCCAAACCCCAAACCCCAAACCCCAACCCCAAACCCCAAACCCCAACCCCCAAACCCCAAACCCCAAACCCCAAACCCCAAACCCCAAACCCCAAACCCCCAAACCCCAAACCCCAAACCCCAAACCCCAAACCCCAAACCCCAAACCCCAAACCCCAACCCCAAACCCCAAACCCCAAACCCCAAACCCCAAACCCCAAACCCCAAACCCCAAACCCCAAACCCCAAACCCCAACCCCAAACCCCAAACCCCAAACCCCAAACCCCAAACCCCAAACCCCAAACCCAACCCCAAACCCCAAACCCCAAACCCCAAACCCCCAAACCCCAACCCCCCAACCCCAAACCCCAAACCCCAAACCCCAACCCCAAACCCCAAACCCCAAACCCCAAACCCCAACCCCAAACCCCAACCCCAAACCCCAAACCCCAAACCCCAACCCCAAACCCCAAACCCCAAACCCCAAACCCCAACCCCAAACCCCAACCCCAAACCCCAAACCCCAAACCCCAAACCCCAAACCCCAAACCCCAACCCCCAACCCCAAACCCCAAACCCCAAACCCCAAACCCCAACCCCAACCCAAACCCCAAACCCCAAACCCCAAACCCCAAACCCCAAACCCCAAACCCCAAACCCCAAACCCCAAACCCCAAACCCCAACCCCAAACCCCAAACCCCAAACCCCAAACCCCAAACCCCAAACCCCAAACCCCAAACCCCAACCCCAAACCCCAAACCCCAAACCCCAAACCCCAAACCCCAAACCCCAAACCCCAAACCCCAAACCCCAACCCCAAACCCCAACCCCAAACCCCAAACCCCAAACCCCAAACCCCAAACCCCAAACCCCAAACCCCAACCCCCAAACCCCAAACCCCAAACCCCAAACCCCAAACCCCAAACCCCAAACCCCAAACCCCAAACCCCAAACCCCAAACCCAACCCCAAACCCCAAACCCCAAACCCCAAACCCCAAACCCCAAACCCCAACCCCAAACCCCAAACCCCAAACCCCAAACCCCAACCCCAAACCCCAAACCCCAAACCCCAAACCCCAACCCAAACCCCAAACCCCAACCCCAAACCCCAAACCCCAAACCCCAAACCCCAAACCCCAAACCCCAAACCCCAAACCACCAACCCCAAACCCCAAACCCCAAACCCCAAACCCCAACCCCAAACCCAAACCCAAACCCCAAACCCCAAACCCCAACCCCAAACCCCAAACCCCAAACCCCAAACCCCAAACCCCAAACCCCAAACCCCAAACCCCAAACCCCAAACCCCAAACCCCAAACCCCAAACCCCAAACCCCAAACCCCAAACCCCAAACCCCAAACCCCAAACCCCAAACCCCAAACCCCAAACCCCAAACCCCAAACCCCAACCCCAAACCCCAAACCCCAAACCCCAAACCCCAACCCCAAACCCCAAACCCCAACCCCAAACCCCAAACCCCAAACCCCAAACCCCAAACCCCAAACCCCAAACCCAAACCCCAACCCCAACCCCAAACCCCAACCCCAAACCCCAAACCCCAACCCCAAACCCCAAACCCCAAACCCCAAACCCCAAACCCCAAACCCCAAACCCCAAACCCCAAACCCCAAACCCCAAACCCCAAACCCCAAACCCCAAACCCCAAACCCCCAAACCCCAAACCCCAAACCCCAAACCCCAAACCCCAACCCCAAACCCCAAACCCCAAACCCCAAACCCCAACCCCAAACCCCAAACCCCAAACCCCAAACCCAACCCCCAAACCCAAACCCCAAACCCCAAACCCCAAACCCCAAACCCCAAACCCCAAACCCCAAACCCCAAACCCCAAACCCCAAACCCCAAACCCCAAACCCCAAACCCCAAACCCCAAACCCCAAACCCCAAACCCCAAACCCCAAACCCCAAACCCCAAACCCCAAACCCCAAACCCCAAACCCCAAACCCCAAACCCCAAACCCCAAACCCCAAACCCCAAACCCCAAACCCCAAACCCCAAACCCCAAACCCCAAACCCCAAACCCCAAACCCCAAACCCCAAACCCCAAACCCCAAACCCCAAACCCCAAACCCCAAACCCCAAACCCCAAACCCCAAACCCCAAACCCCAAACCCAAACCCCAAACCCCAAACCCCAAACCCCAAACCCCAAACCCCAAACCCCAAACCCCAAACCCCAAACCCCAAACCCCAAACCCCAAACCCCAAACCCCAAACCCCAAACCCCAAACCCCAAACCCCAAACCCCAAACCCCAAACCCCAAACCCCAAACCCCAAACCCCAAACCCCAAACCCCAAACCCCAAACCCCAAACCCCAAACCCCAAACCCCAAACCCCAAACCCCAAACCCCAAACCCCAAACCCCAAACCCCAAACCCCAAACCCCAAACCCCAAACCCCAAACCCCAAACCCCAAACCCCAAACCCCAAACCCCAAACCCCAAACCCCAAACCCCAAACCCCAAACCCCAAACCCCAAACCCCAAACCCCAAACCCCAAACCCCAAACCCCAAACCCCAAACCCCAAACCCCAAACCCCAAACCCCAAACCCCAAACCCCAAACCCCAAACCCCAAACCCCAAACCCCAAACCCCAAACCCCAAACCCCAAACCCCAAACCCCAAACCCCAAACCCCAAACCCAAACCCCAAACCCCAAACCCCAAACCCCAAACCCCAAACCCCAAACCCCAAACCCCAAACCCCAAACCCCAAACCCCAAACCCCAAACCCCAAACCCCAAACCCCAAACCCCAAACCCCAAACCCCAAACCCCAAACCCCAAACCCCAAACCCCAAACCCCAAACCCCAAACCCCAAACCCCAAACCCCAAACCCCAAACCCCAAACCCCAAACCCCAAACCCCAAACCCCAAACCCCAAACCCCAAACCCCAAACCCCAAACCCCAAACCCCAAACCCCAAACCCCAAACCCCAAACCCCAAACCCCAAACCCCAAACCCCAAACCCCAAACCCCAAACCCCAAACCCCAAACCCCAAACCCCAAACCCCAAACCCCAAACCCCAAACCCCAAACCCCAAACCCCAAACCCCAAACCCCAAACCCCAAACCCCAAACCCCAAACCCCAAACCCCAAACCCCAAACCCCAAACCCCAAACCCCAAACCCCAAACCCCAAACCCCAAACCCCAAACCCCAAACCCCAAACCCCAAACCCCAAACCCCAAACCCCAAACCCCAAACCCCAAACCCCAAACCCCAAACCCCAAACCCCAAACCCCAAACCCCAAACCCCAAACCCCGAACCCCGAACCCCGAACCCCGAACCCCGAACCCCAAACCCCAAACCCCAAACCCCAACCCCGAACCCCGAACCCCGAACCCCGAACCCCGAACCCCGAACCCCGAACCCCGAACCCCGAACCCCGAACCCCGAACCCCGAACCCCGAACCCCGAACCCCGAACCCCGAACCCCGAACCCCGAACCCCGAACCCCGAACCCCGAACCCCGAACCCCGAACCCCGAACCCCGAACCCCGAACCCCGAACCCCGAACCCCGAACCCCGAACCCCGAACCCCGAACCCCGAACCCCGAACCCCGAACCCCGAACCCCGAACCCCGAACCCCGAACCCCGAACCCCGAACCCCGAACCCCGAACCCCGAACCCCGAACCCCGAACCCCGAACCCCGAACCCCGAACCCCGAACCCCGAACCCCGAACCCCGAACCCCGAACCCCGAACCCCGAACCCCGAACCCCGAACCCCGAACCCCGAACCCCGAACCCCGAACCCCGAACCCCGAACCCCGAACCCCGAACCCCGAACCCCGAACCCCGAACCCCGAACCCCGAACCCCGAACCCCGAACCCCGAACCCCGAACCCCGAACCCCGAACCCCGAACCCCGAACCCCGAACCCCGAACCCCGAACCCCGAACCCCGAACCCCGAACCCCGAACCCCGAACCCCGAACCCCGAACCCCGAACCCCGAACCCCGAACCCCGAACCCCGAACCCCGAACCCCGAACCCCGAACCCCGAACCCCGAACCCCGAACCCCGAACCCCGAACCCCGAACCCCGAACCCCGAACCCCGAACCCCGAACCCCGAACCCCGAACCCCGAACCCCGAACCCCGAACCCCGAACCCCGAACCCCGAACCCCGAACCCCGAACCCCGAACCCCGAACCCCGAACCCCGAACCCCGAACCCCGAACCCCGAACCCCGAACCCCGAACCCCGAACCCCGAACCCCGAACCCCGAACCCCGAACCCCGAACCCCGAACCCCGAACCCCGAACCCCGAACCCCGAACCCCGAACCCCGAACCCCGAACCCCGAACCCCGAACCCCGAACCCCGAACCCCGAACCCCGAACCCCGAACCCCGAACCCCGAACCCCGAACCCCGAACCCCGAACCCCGAACCCCGAACCCCGAACCCCGAACCCCGAACCCCGAACCCCGAACCCCGAACCCCGAACCCCGAACCCCGAACCCCGAACCCCGAACCCCGAACCCCGAACCCCGAACCCCGAACCCCGAACCCCGAACCCCGAACCCCGAACCCCGAACCCCGAACCCCGAACCCCGAACCCCGAACCCCGAACCCCGAACCCCGAACCCCGAACCCCGAACCCCGAACCCCGAACCCCGAACCCCGAACCCCGAACCCCGAACCCCGAACCCCGAACCCCGAACCCCGAACCCCGAACCCCGAACCCCGAACCCCGAACCCCGAACCCCGAACCCCGAACCCCGAACCCCGAACCCCGAACCCCGAACCCCGAACCCCGAACCCCGAACCCCGAACCCCGAACCCCGAACCCCGAACCCCGAACCCCGAACCCCGAACCCCGAACCCCGAACCCCGAACCCCGAACCCCGAACCCCGAACCCCGAACCCCGAACCCCGAACCCCGAACCCCGAACCCCGAACCCCGAACCCCGAACCCCGAACCCCGAACCCCGAACCCCGAACCCCGAACCCCGAACCCCGAACCCCGAACCCCGAACCCCGAACCCCGAACCCCGAACCCCGAACCCCGAACCCCGAACCCCGAACCCCGAACCCCGAACCCCGAACCCCGAACCCCGAACCCCGAACCCCGAACCCCGAACCCCGAACCCCGAACCCCGAACCCCGAACCCCGAACCCCGAACCCCGAACCCCGAACCCCGAACCCCGAACCCCGAACCCCGAACCCCGAACCCCGAACCCCGAACCCCGAACCCCGAACCCCGAACCCCGAACCCCGAACCCCGAACCCCGAACCCCGAACCCCGAACCCCGAACCCCGAACCCCGAACCCCGAACCCCGAACCCCGAACCCCGAACCCCGAACCCCGAACCCCGAACCCCGAACCCCGAACCCCGAACCCCGAACCCCGAACCCCGAACCCCGAACCCCGAACCCCGAACCCCGAACCCCGAACCCCGAACCCCGAACCCCGAACCCCGAACCCCGAACCCCGAACCCCGAACCCCGAACCCCGAACCCCGAACCCCGAACCCCGAACCCCGAACCCCGAACCCCGAACCCCGAACCCCGAACCCCGAACCCCGAACCCCGAACCCCGAACCCCGAACCCCGAACCCCGAACCCCGAACCCCGAACCCCGAACCCCGAACCCCGAACCCCGAACCCCGAACCCCGAACCCCGAACCCCGAACCCCGAACCCCGAACCCCGAACCCCGAACCCCGAACCCCGAACCCCGAACCCCGAACCCCGAACCCCGAACCCCGAACCCCGAACCCCGAACCCCGAACCCCGAACCCCGAACCCCGAACCCCGAACCCCGAACCCCGAACCCCGAACCCCGAACCCCGAACCCCGAACCCCGAACCCCGAACCCCGAACCCCGAACCCCGAACCCCGAACCCCGAACCCCGAACCCCGAACCCCGAACCCCGAACCCCGAACCCCGAACCCCGAACCCCGAACCCCGAACCCCGAACCCCGAACCCCGAACCCCGAACCCCGAACCCCGAACCCCGAACCCCGAACCCCGAACCCCGAACCCCGAACCCCGAACCCCGAACCCCGAACCCCGAACCCCGAACCCCGAACCCCGAACCCCGAACCCCGAACCCCGAACCCCGAACCCCGAACCCCGAACCCCGAACCCCGAACCCCGAACCCCGAACCCCGAACCCCGAACCCCGAACCCCGAACCCCGAACCCCGAACCCCGAACCCCGAACCCCGAACCCCGAACCCCGAACCCCGAACCCCGAACCCCGAACCCCGAACCCCGAACCCCGAACCCCGAACCCCGAACCCCGAACCCCGAACCCCGAACCCCGAACCCCGAACCCCGAACCCCGAACCCCGAACCCCGAACCCCGAACCCCGAACCCCGAACCCCGAACCCCGAACCCCGAACCCCGAACCCCGAACCCCGAACCCCGAACCCCGAACCCCGAACCCCGAACCCCGAACCCCGAACCCCGAACCCCGAACCCCGAACCCCGAACCCCGAACCCCGAACCCCGAACCCCGAACCCCGAACCCCGAACCCCGAACCCCGAACCCCGAACCCCGAACCCCGAACCCCGAACCCCGAACCCCGAACCCCGAACCCCGAACCCCGAACCCCGAACCCCGAACCCCGAACCCCGAACCCCGAACCCCGAACCCCGAACCCCGAACCCCGAACCCCGAACCCCGAACCCCGAACCCCGAACCCCGAACCCCGAACCCCGAACCCCGAACCCCGAACCCCGAACCCCGAACCCCGAACCCCGAACCCCGAACCCCGAACCCCGAACCCCGAACCCCGAACCCCGAACCCCGAACCCCGAACCCCGAACCCCGAACCCCGAACCCCGAACCCCGAACCCCGAACCCCGAACCCCGAACCCCGAACCCCGAACCCCGAACCCCGAACCCCGAACCCCGAACCCCGAACCCCGAACCCCGAACCCCGAACCCCGAACCCCGAACCCCGAACCCCGAACCCCGAACCCCGAACCCCGAACCCCGAACCCCGAACCCCGAACCCCGAACCCCGAACCCCGAACCCCGAACCCCGAACCCCGAACCCCGAACCCCGAACCCCGAACCCCGAACCCCGAACCCCGAACCCCGAACCCCGAACCCCGAACCCCGAACCCCGAACCCCGAACCCCGAACCCCGAACCCCGAACCCCGAACCCCGAACCCCGAACCCCGAACCCCGAACCCCGAACCCCGAACCCCGAACCCCGAACCCCGAACCCCGAACCCCGAACCCCGAACCCCGAACCCCGAACCCCGAACCCCGAACCCCGAACCCCGAACCCCGAACCCCGAACCCCGAACCCCGAACCCCGAACCCCGAACCCCGAACCCCGAACCCCGAACCCCGAACCCCGAACCCCGAACCCCGAACCCCGAACCCCGAACCCCGAACCCCGAACCCCGAACCCCGAACCCCGAACCCCGAACCCCGAACCCCGAACCCCGAACCCCGAACCCCGAACCCCGAACCCCGAACCCCGAACCCCGAACCCCGAACCCCGAACCCCGAACCCCGAACCCCGAACCCCGAACCCCGAACCCCGAACCCCGAACCCCGAACCCCGAACCCCGAACCCCGAACCCCGAACCCCGAACCCCGAACCCCGAACCCCGAACCCCGAACCCCGAACCCCGAACCCCGAACCCCGAACCCCGAACCCCGAACCCCGAACCCCGAACCCCGAGCCCCGAGCCCCGAGCCCCGAGCCCCGAGCCCCGAGCCCCGAGCCCCGAGCCCCGAGCCCCGAGCCCCGAGCCCCGAGCCCCCGAGCCCCGAGCCCCGAGCCCCGAGCCCCGAGCCCCGAGCCCCGAGCCCCGAGCCCCGAGCCCCGAGCCCCGAGCCCCGAGCCCCGAGCCCCGAGCCCCGAGCCCCGAGCCCCGAGCCCCGAGCCCCGAGCCCCGAGCCCCGAGCCCCGAGCCCCGAGCCCCGAGCCCCGAGCCCCGAGCCCCGAGCCCCGAGCCCCGAGCCCCGAGCCCCGAGCCCCGAGCCCCGAGCCCCGAGCCCCGAGCCCCGAGCCCCGAGCCCCGAGCCCCGAGCCCCGAGCCCCGAGCCCCGAGCCCCGAGCCCCGAGCCCCGAGCCCCGAGCCCCGAGCCCCGAGCCCCGAGCCCCGAGCCCCGAGCCCCGAGCCCCGAGCCCCGAGCCCCGAGCCCCGAGCCCCGAGCCCCGAGCCCCGAGCCCCGAGCCCCGAGCCCCGAGCCCCGAGCCCCGAGCCCCGAGCCCCGAGCCCCGAGCCCCGAGCCCCGAGCCCCGAGCCCCGAGCCCCGAGCCCCGAGCCCCGAGCCCCGAGCCCCGAGCCCCGAGCCCCGAGCCCCGAGCCCCGAGCCCCGAGCCCCGAGCCCCGAGCCCCGAGCCCCGAGCCCCGAGCCCCGAGCCCCGAGCCCCGAGCCCCGAGCCCCGAGCCCCGAGCCCCGAGCCCCGAGCCCCGAGCCCCGAGCCCCGAGCCCCGAGCCCCGAGCCCCGAGCCCCGAGCCCCGAGCCCCGAGCCCCGAGCCCCGAGCCCCGAGCCCCGAGCCCCGAGCCCCGAGCCCCGAGCCCCGAGCCCCGAGCCCCGAGCCCCGAGCCCCGAGCCCCGAGCCCCGAGCCCCGAGCCCCGAGCCCCGAGCCCCGAGCCCCGAGCCCCGAGCCCCGAGCCCCGAGCCCCGAGCCCCGAGCCCCGAGCCCCGAGCCCCGAGCCCCGAGCCCCGAGCCCCGAGCCCCGAGCCCCGAGCCCCGAGCCCCGAGCCCCGAGCCCCGAGCCCCGAGCCCCGAGCCCCGAGCCCCGAGCCCCGAGCCCCGAGCCCCGAGCCCCGAGCCCCGAGCCCCGAGCCCCGAGCCCCGAGCCCCGAGCCCCGAGCCCCGAGCCCCGAGCCCCGAGCCCCGAGCCCCGAGCCCCGAGCCCCGAGCCCCGAGCCCCGAGCCCCGAGCCCCGAGCCCCGAGCCCCGAGCCCCGAGCCCCGAGCCCCAAACCCTAAACCCTATAACAATGTTACAAGCAGCAATCTGACCAACTACAGCATAATGTGTATTAAAAGGTTAAACTTTTTTCATCTCTGAGCTCAGATGATATTAACTGCTCTGTCCACCAAATTTAGATTTTTTGGGCTTGTGTTTCGATTTTTTCCTAGGTTGAAACTCATTCCGAAAGTCATTGCCCTCATTGAGGCTGTTCATTAAACTCCTGACCAGATGCATAATGTATATAGCTGCATTGACTTATTTTATTAGAGTCGATTCATCACGTTATATGGCATATCAATTAAAACATATATTTTTCCATTTGGCTGTTTACCAGACATGCATGCAACTTGACCTTTCTATATTTTCTTACAACGTTAAAGGCTTCAGAATCAGAACTGTTCTTCTTTTGAATTGAAGGATACTTTTTAACACAATATAATATATTGGCGTCATGATTTTTATAATTTTTTGTGCTCCTTTATGGCTGTGTTTTTTAAACTTACTGCTTCACCCTTTCGTTTTTGTTGTTGTACCATAAATTATAATATACCCTCGCACCTTCTTCAGTCGTGTTTGTTATCAATACTTGTTCTACCAATGGGTATCGGCTATTTGCAATTCATTGTTTTCAAAGCCGCACACGGCCAGTCATGCATTTCAATACATGACGTGAAACCACGTGTTTTCTCACTCGTCTGAACCTACCTTGAGACTCATGGTGATGGCTACTGCAAGTTCTCTTCAGATAATTGTTAACCCTCTCGAGGTAATATGTTTTTGTTTACTGCTATTTCAATTCAACTTCAACACCCAACTCTTTGGCTTTACTTTAAAATTGGTTTTTTTAGTTTTAAACGATTGTTTTCATTTTATGTCTAACTTTATATCGATATCAATAATGATTTAGTTACTGTTACAGTGTTAGTAATACTGTAGTAATTCGTGGAATTACTAGTTTGTGGGTTATCTACTTGTGTACTTAATTGGCTATTCTGCTAGCAATTACTAGGGTAGCTGTCGAGTAATTATATTTATTATCCACAATAAAGCATAAAGTAAACATCACATCAAATTATCCTATACATAAGTCAACCACTAACACATGTTTCTACTTCGAGCCCTCGCTTACAACAACGTGATCAATGTCAATTGCCCGGGAACTGTCACGTGAGTCGGAACCATATCTTCCGGTGCTGCTGATTGGTTACTACATAGGGGCCTTAGTATTCCCAGAACGGAGAGAGGACGATTCTCATATTAGTACATTGCATGACTCACTACAATACTAATACCAATGTTAATAGTAATACTAATAGCAATAGTAATAGTATTACTATTACTATTAGTCATAGCAATACTCTTACTAGTGATGAGTAATATTCATAGTTGATACTTTTGTTTCGATTATCAGAATGAATATCAATAGGATATTGATAATTATAATTATTAACGATCAATGATGATTACAACGTCAACTATTATTATAATTATAGGCCTAGTAATCATAATTATAACCGTAACGCTTAATGATTATGATAATAATTTAAATTATGATTTTGATTATCATTCTCATTTTCATTCTCTTCCTGGCTCCCTTTTTATTTCATTTTCCTATAACTCACACCTCCACTGGTAGCCTAACTCATACGTATGACTATCACTATGAGTCTTGATCATAATGGAACGTTAATTCAAGTTGGGTGTCTTTATTTGTATTTCGTACTTCTCGTTTTAGTACTCATTCTAGTTTGTTGGAAGTTGGGTTTTATGCATATTCATTATCATTATCATAATCACTACTATTCTATTCTTTTACCATCAGTATATGACTACGAAAATTTATATTCATCATTCAAATTTATTTTGTGACTATTACTTAATTTTTTGTGTTTGTTTTCTAGGCCTACTAATGATGAACAAGTAATACTAATATAGATATTTCATCTGTTTTGTATTTTCATTCTGGAGTGTATGCAATATTAGAATGTAAAGTTATTCCTATTTTTCATTCATTTCAGTTACTGAGTTTGAACTCATTTTCAATCCAAAATCATTTAATTTAAAGTAGTTTTTCTTTGTTGCATGTATAATTATGGTTCACACATTTTTAGTTTTGACAATTTATTCCCTCATTCCCTATTTTCTTACTGTTTAAACATCATGATCATGCTCAAATTCTGCCTATGTTGAGTTTTTTACAAATCATTACTTAATATTTCGAGGCAATCGGTTTCACCAATACGGCCTGCTTCTTGTAATATACTGTATTTGGATGAATAGTGTTTACAAAGTCAATAATGATCTTAATATCACACTTCATCTGCTGAATTGAGATTAGTAACACATGCAGGCAGTAGAATGTTTTTATGACTGTCGTTTTCACTTCACTCTGCTCTTGCTGAAACATCTTTATACCTGATGACACTTGACTAATATCTCACAACCACTCACCATATAACATTCTTCTGAGTCAGAAATTTTCACTTTTACCAATTTTGCGGCCTCTATTAAAGCATTTACATGAAATGTACTTTATTCTTGCCTCTCATATCCAATTTTTAGCTCTATTGCTATTAAAGTCCCTCATACTGGTTTTTGCTTGTCATCGGATTTATAGAAAATAATGACCGGTTTTTCAGGTTGATGTGATGAACTTCACTTATGTTCATCTTTGTTTTACTTTAAATGATTCTCTTTTTTTCATGAAAAATGTAATCAATCAATAGTCATAAATATACTTTTATGCAGTATGTGCATTGGAAACTCTCACAGGCCACTAGTAAGTCACTAGAATATGGTGCGACACAATTAGCCAGTAAATAATTAGGTGTCACAGTGAGTACATATATAGATGTCTGATCTACAAGTCATGCTTTCTGTTTTCTCAGATTGTGCTCAGTTAAATTTCCTTGTTTCAGAAGTCAATCATATGATGTGTTCATTTCTTTTCATGCCCCAGTATAAGTTCTATGATGCATTGTCTTTTGCCAGCTAAGCAGTTGTCACTTCTGCCAGTTCTTACTGTTGATGGTTTCTCAGATCTGTGTAAAAACTGTTGTTTGCTTCTACTTAGTATTTTTATGTTAATCCCCTTCAGTTTTTTAGTCCAAACCTCATTTCACATTTTCCCTAATATTGTAAAATATTGCAAACTTTCCATCTGTTTAAATTTCTGAGTCACATTTTGAATATTCTAGTTATTTGTAGAGGAAACTTGCAGTCTTTTCTAAATATCATTTACATCCCTGTATAGTTACATATCTATTCTATTGTGTGTTTTTAATAATCAATAATGTTATAATTTTATTATCGGCTAACCCTGCTAATGGGAATTTGTGCAGCTTGCTGCTTGCTCCTACTGTAGTTGTCTTCTCTTGTTTTCTTGAAGTTCTATTGCATAGTTGTCTTCTTTTTTTCCTGAAGTTTCATTATGCAGTTGTCTTCTCTCAGTTTCTTGAAGTAGGATGAGGTAGTTGTCTTCTCTAGGATATTCAAAAGCTCACACATTCAAATTGTCTGCTCTGTCAGTAAAAATAGTTTGACCAGTCTACTGTGACTCTGCAGCCTTCAGACTAGGAAAGTATTTTGTTCTCACTTGGTAACTATTTTCAGCTTGCTGGTAACAATCATGGTTTATTTGCTAGCTTTATTATTTATCAGGTTATGGCTCTTTCAACAAATCATATTTTAACTTAATTAAGCGTGATGATACTCTTCTATTTCTTTTCACAATTAAATATGATTTTTTTCATTTCTCCAATTCTCAATTTTATTGCTTTTTCTACTACTGTTGTATTAAATGAGCTGTATTTAGCATTTTATGTTTATTTCATTGTTTTCATGATATGCAACACCACATAATTGTAGACTAATTTAATTTTACAGTAACTGGTGTGACGGTCAGATGGTCAGCTACTAGACAACCAATCAATTGGGTATAAAGTTGGACAAAGTCATTCTAGATTATTCTTCACATGTGTCAGCTGTAAGAGCTATATAGAAGTAATTCTTACTAAGTATAACATGTCTCCTTGATCAAACTACTTATGTATAGAATTTTTCACAAATTATCATTTAATCACAATTCAACAAGTAAACAGTTTCAAACTGTTTATCAAGTTGCATTTTCAAGAATTACAATTAAAAGTTACACTGAAGTTAAACTGATATAATATTTTACTTCTCTGTAAGTTGGTTTAACTTGGATGTTTTATGTGCCTTAACTTAACCTGATTATACATACCTGTGGTGGTTGATGTCTACTTTTATATCCTATAATTATATATTTAGTTTTTTTTACCCAATCCGCTGAATATTCCAGTTTTGAGTTACTAGCATTTGGGTGTTCAGTTTGGCGCAGTGTAATTCTGTCAAGGTCTCTCATACTATGCATTATACAAAATACTTATTTTCTATAAAGACCTAGCCAACTGTGGTCAGTTCTGAGAGCCCCATCTTGGTTCTAATTAGGTATTTTTTATTTACGATATTTTTTTCTGCGTTTTCAATATTACCAATTTTATATGATGTAGGAAAATAATTTTTTGTGCTTTTTGTATTCTTGTTGATAACTGATGTCCATAATTCATGTATATCTATTTCTGTTTGAATAGTGAAAAAGTTATGTTTTTATTAATTATTTTAGTCTTGTTAACTCCAAGTCCTGCGGAATTGTTCAAGTTAATCACTTGTAGTCATTAGACTAGTATCTCAGCTCTGCAAACATTTACTATTAGCAAATTAAAATGAAGTGTTTTATATATTAAGGTAGTTTAGAATATTTGTTGTCTGTTTTGTAGTTGTGTTTAACCTCATGCAGATAGAAGTCACCTTGCTATCAAGACCAGTTTTATATCTGTGATATGCTCACAAGCCTACATGTAGAAGTTGTCTTCTCTCTGTGTTTGATTCATCGAAACTTTTCATCCGTTCAGGTGTGTGTTTAAATGAATTGCTTATTGCAACAATATTAACTCTTCCTTTCATTAAGTTGAGGTTGTCTAACCTTCGCTATTAACTCTTTGCATTCGTAAAACTACCAGTGCACGGCAGTGAAGTGAAATCAGTTGACCCATATCTGCTCCTGTTAGCTATGAAATCCACTGTTGATTACCATTACCATAACGCATGGCCTTTTCTCTGCCGTTTCTTTTAGTTTTAAAAGTTAGAGCTGCATATTTATCTCATTCAAGAATTTATGCTGCCAAATGCGTTTCTAATAAAGTTAAAACAGCATAAAATTATTGTAAAAGCTCTTGCCAACCTCACTCCAGCTCCGTAGAAAGATATCATTTATATACCTTTGCAGCTTCATTTGCTTTGAAGCTAGTGAAGCGTGTAATGTCTCACTATAACTCACCTTGACTGGCAATCCATTACTCAAATGACATCTGTCAATACACCAGCTGCATTGGCACCGACTAGACTACTCTATTGGTTTACTCAAGCATACTAAGTGTAAGCAGTCTATCTTGTCTCATGGCTTTCCTCACTGAACTCAAAATATTCGTCTTGCTCGTTTTTCTGTGTATCAGAGACTGGGTTCAGAGAATTAGACTGAGTCTGGGTGAGTATCCTCTAAATCCTACCCTCTGTATCCTACTTTCTGTATACTACTCTCTGTGTCCTACCCTCTGTGTCCCACCCTCTGTATACTACCCTCTGAATCTTACCTTCTGTATACTACCCTCTGTATACTACCCTCTGCATCCTACCCTCTGTATACTACCCTCTGTATACTACCCTCTGTATACAACTCTCTGTATACTACTCTCTGTATCCTACTCTCTGTATACTACCCTCTGTATACTACTCTCTGTATACTACCCTCTGTATACTACCCTCTGTATACTACTCTCTGTATACTACTCTCTGTATACTACTCTCTGTATACTACCTTCTGTATCCTACTCTCTGTATACTACCCTCTGTATACTACTCTCTGTATACTACTCTCTGTATCCTACTCTCTGTATACTACTCTCTGTATACTACTCTCTGTATACTACTCTCTGTATACTACTCTCTGTATCCTACTCTCTGTATACTACCCTCTGTATACTACTCTCTGTATACTACCCTCTGTATCCTACCTTCTGTATACTACCCTCTGTATCCTACCTTCTGTATCCTACCCTCTGTATCCTACCTTCTGTATACTACCCTCTGTATACTATCCTTTGTATACTACTCTCTGTATACTACCCTCTGTATACTACTCTCTGTATCCTACTCTCTGTATACTACCCTCTGTATACTACCCTCTGTATACTACTCTCTGTATCCTACTCTCTGTATACTACCCTCTGTATACTACTCTCTGTATACTACCTTCTGTATCCTACCCTCTGTATACTACCCTCTGTATCCTACTCTCTGTATACTACCCTCTGTATACTACCCTCTGTATACTACTCTCTGTATCCTACTCTCTGTATACTACCCTCTGTATACTACTCTCTGTATACTACCTTCTGTATCCTACCCTCTGTATACTACCCTCTGTATCCTACCCTCTGTATACTACTCTCTGTATACTACCCTCTGTATACTACCCTCTGTTTACTACCCTCTGTATACTACCCTCTGTATACTACTCTCTGTATCCTATCTTCTGTATACTACCTTCTGTATACTACCCTCTGTATCCTACTCTCTGTATCCTACCCTCTGTATACTACCTTCTGTATACTACCCTCTATATACTACCCTCTGTATACTACTCTCTGTATACTACCCTCTGTATACTACTCTCTGTATACTACTCTCTGTATACTACCCTCTGTATACTACTCTCTGTATACTACCCTCTGTATACTACCCTCTGTATACTACTCTCTGTATCCTACCCTCTGTATACTACCCTCTGTATACTACCCTCTGTATACTACTCTCTGTATACTACCCTCTGTATACTACCCTCTGTATACTACCCTCTGTATACTACCCTCTGTATCCTACCCTCTGTATACTACTCTCTGTATATTACCCTCTGTATACTACTCTCTGTATCCTATCTTCTGTATACTACCCTCTGTATACTACCCTCTGTATACTACCCTCTGTATACTACTCTCTGTATACTACCCTCTGTATACTACCCTCTGTATACTACTCTCTGTATCCTACCCTCTGTATACTACCCTCTGTATACTACCCTCTGTATACTACTCTCTGTATACTACCCTCTGTATACTACCCTCTGTATACTACCCTCTGTATACTACCCTCTGTATCCTACCCTCTGTATACTACTCTCTGTATATTACCCTCTGTATACTACTCTCTGTATCCTATCTTCTGTATACTACCCTCTGTATACTACCCTCTGTATACTACCCTCTGTATACTACTCTCTGTATACTACTCTCTGTATACTACCCTCTGTATACTACCCTCTGTATACTACCCTCTGTATACTACTCTCTGTATACTACCCTCTGTATCCTACCCTCTGTATACTACTCTCTGTATATTACCCTCTGTATACTACTCTCTGTATCCTATCTTCTGTATACTACCCTCTGTATACTACCCTCTGTATACTACCCTCTGTATACTACTCTCTGTATACTACTCTCTGTATATTACCCTCTGTATACTACCCTCTGTATACTACTCTCTGTATACTACTCTCTGTATCCTATCTTCTGTATACTACCCTCTGTATACTACTCTCTGTATCCTACTCTCTGTATACTACCCTCTGTATACTACCCTCTGTATACTACCCTCTGTATACTACCCTCTGTGTCCTACTCTCTGTATCCTACCCTCTGTATACTACTCTCTGTATACTACCCTCTGTATACTACTCTCTGTATCCTACTCTCTGTATACTACTCTCTGTATACTACTCTCTGTATACTACTCTCTGTATACTACCCTCTGTATACTACTCTCTGTATCCTACTCTCTGTATACTACCCTCTGTATACTACCCTCTGTATACTACCCTCTGTATCCTACCTTCTGTATCCTACCCCCTGTATACTACTCTCTGTATACTACCCTCTGTATCCTACCTTCTGTATCCTACCCCCTGTATACTACCCTCTGTATACTACTCTCTGTATACTACCTTCTGTATCCTACTCTCTGTATCCTACCCTCTGTATACTACTCTCTGTATCCTACCTTCTGTATACTACCTTCTGTATCCTACTCTCTGTATACTATCCTTTGTATACTACCCTCTGTGTCCTACCTTCTGTATACTACCCTCTGTATACTACCCTCTGTGTCCTACCCTACTTTATACTGTATATTCTCCAGCTACTAGGTGTGAAGTTACCAAGAATCAGCCATTTATTGAAGCTATAGTATGTGTAGAATATTTGTTTATATTTATTGCATTTTAAGTAATTGTGGGCTTATTAAAAGGTGCCCTGAAGACCTATTACGGATATCCCGGAGGTTTTATATACAAAAACATCATTATGATTCCATTCCTGCACACTAAAGAGAGACTGGATACGTGTCAGCAGTATTCTAGGTTCAGGAACAACGATGTTGTACTACTCACCTACCCGAAGTCAGGTAACACAACCCTGTATACCTCATACCTGTATACCTCATACCTGTATACTTCATACCTGTATACCTCATACCTGTATACCTCATACCTTTCTACGTTATACCTGTATACCTCATATATTTATAGTATGCTAATCTTGTACATCTATATTACATGCTAATGTAACAATAATTAATAACTGTTTGCTCATTGTACAGGAACTCATCTGACTGGAGAGATAATTGCTTGTATTTACAAAGAGATGGGGTATCTGAAGTCAACAGGCATGTCGGCCATTGTGTCTCTCGAGTCCCAACCACCTTCAGTGTTTCACTTCAGAAGATCAGGTATTATACCTTCAGTACGTGTTTACCTGCGCTATTATAATATTATACCTTCAGTACGTATTTACCTGCGCTATTATAATATTATACCTTCAGTACGTATTTACCTGCGCTATTATAATATTATACCTTCAGTACTTATTTACCTGCGCTATTATAATATTATACCTTCAGTACGTATTTACCTGCGCTATTATAATATTATACCTTCAGTACTTATTTACCTGCGCTATTATAATATTATACATTCAGTACGTATTTACCTGCGCTATTGTAATATTATACGTTCAGTGTATTTACCTGCGCTATTGTAATATTATACGTTCAATGTATTTACCTGCGCTATTATAATATTATACCTTCAGTACTTATTTACCTGCGCTATTATAATATTATACCTTCAGTACGTATTTACCTGCGCTATTATAATATTATACCTTCAGTACGTATTTACCTACGCTATTATAATATTATACCTTTAGTACGTATTTACCTGCGCTATTATAATATTATACGTTCAGTGTATTTACCTGCGCTATTATAATATTATACGTTCAGTGTATTTACCTGCGCTATTATAATATTATACGTTCAGTACTTATTTACCTGTGCTATTATAATATTATACGTTCAGTGTATTTACCTGCGCTATTATAATATACGTTCAGTGTACTTACCTGCGCTGTTATAATAGAGTGTCTAACAACGTGATATTGTCAAAATGGAGGATATTGATGAAGCTTCCGCTATGATTGGATGTGTGCCAAGTCATTGCATGCTGTGAACTTTCATTTCTTGCAATTTATGTACTTCAACTCTGAATTTATTATGCTATCCTAAAAGAAAACTCTTACAGACTCCTTCTCAAGAATAAAGTGTTTTATTTACTGTTGTGTTGAGTACACTTATCTCTTTGACTTGCTAATATGTTATTAAAAATAATATGTTATAATATAAAACTAATATCATACTATTACAATATGTTATAATATAAAACTAGTATCATACTATTATAATATAAAACTAATATCATACTATTACAATATATTATAATATAAAACTAATATCATACATTACAATATATTATAATATAAAACTAATATCATACCATTATAATATAAAACTAATATCATACCATTACAATATATTATAATATAAAACTAATATCATACCATTACAATATATTATAATATAAAACTAATATCATACTATTACAATAAATTATGTCATAACACTGAACTAAGTACTTAATTTTGTTTCTAGGGACTGAAAAGGGGGCCATGTGGGATGTTGATGCTGCATTCAGCCCCAGAATTATAAAATCTCACTTACCTTGGAGTTGGCTGCCCAGAGATGTTCAACAAGGCAGCGTGAAGGTGAGACAATCTAGAACGGAAATATTACATAGTCATTCGTACTCTCTCTGAGTCATCTATACTCTCTCTGAGTCATCCGTACTCTCTCTGAGTCATCTATACTCTCTCTGAGTCATCCGTACTCTCTCTGGGTCATCCATGTCAACTTTTAGACTGTCGTATCTTTTTCTAGTCATGATTTTAGCAACTTCAATAAACTTTATTTGCAGCTATACAATATTATATAAGGCAGTATATAATGTTATATAAGATATATAATATATAAACTATATACAATATTATGTAATTTTGTATATAATACATATTTTCGTCTTAAAATGCAACACCAACTAATGGTCAGAAGTTTTATTGTAATTTTCTGCAGGCGATACTTACTCGACGTAATCCTAAAGATGTGATCTGCAGTTTTTATGTTTTTCTGAGGAAAATGGGCCAGTTGCCAAATGCTACTTTTAACCAATTTTTTGATTGGTTTATAGAAGGAAATGGTACGAACATTCTTACTCTTTGCTATGTCAGTCAAACTTGTGTACTAGTACTACTATGTTATCAGTTATGTACTAGTACTACTATGTTATCAGTTATGTACTAGTACTACTATGTTATCAGTTATGTACTAGTACTACTATGTTATCAGTTATGTACTAGTACTACTATGTTATCAGTTATGTATTCATCATTCTCATGGAGTGAATTCTCTTGCAGTTATCTATGGTGGATATTTTCAATATCTAAAGGAATGGTACCCACACAGAAATAACCCCAACCTCCTCAACCTGACCTATGAAGAGCTTCTTGTGGTCTGTAGTTTGTACTACAGTGTGTAGTTAGTACTACAGTGTGTAGTTAGTACTACAGTGTGTAGTTAGTACTACAGTGTGTAGTTAGTACTGCAGTGTGTAGTTAGTACTACAGTGTATAGTTAGTACTACAGTGTATAGTTAGTACTACAGTGTGTATAGTTAGTACTACAGTGTATAGTTAGTACTACAGTGTATAGTTAGTACTACAGTATGTGTAGTTTGACTACAGTATTTGATTTGTACTACAGTGTGTACCTAATTCACTTGTACTTTCAGTTTTCAGTTGATTTGTCTTTTATATAGACAACCAATACAGGCTCTCCTTAATATCAAGTTCTAAACTGAGTGTATGATATTCCATAAGTTTTTTTCAGTTTTTAAGTTAATTTGATGAGCTCAAACTTACTAAAAACCCAAACTTTTTTGGGTATTGTGACTGCAATACATTAGCAGTTGATGATGCATCAACAGTTGGTAGTACGTCAACAGTTGGTAGTACGTCAACAGTTGGTATTGCATCAACAGTTGGCGTACATCAACAGTTTGTAGTACATCAACAGTTGGCGATACATCAACAGTTGGTAGTACATCAACAGTTGGTAGTACATCAACAGTTGGACCCTTATGGCACTAAATATCTCAAGATTGTTGGTACAAATTCTTTTGAAGGATTTACCTGGCAGTGTTAGGAAAATAGCCGATTTTCTTGGCGTGAAGCTCAGCCGCTCTCAGGTGGATAATGTGGTCAGGTCAGCCAGTTTTGACGGAATGAGAAACAGCATAGGAAAATTTCATCCAATTTTTAATAAAGGCAGGTCCCTCTTTATTTGAACATTACTTACACTACATGTGTATGACCAGCTCACTGTACTTACACTACATGTACATGTGTATGACCAGCTCACTGTACTTACACTACATGTGTATAACCAGCTCACTGTACTTACACTACATGTGTATGACCAGCTCACTGTACTTACACTACATGTGTATGACCAGCTCACTGTACTTACACTACATGTGTATGACCAGCTCACTGTACTTACACTACATGTGTATGACCAGCTCACTGTACTTACACTACATGTGTATAACCAGCTCACTGTACTTACACTACATGTGTATGACCAGCTCACTGTACTTACACTACATGTGTATAACCAGCTCACTGTACTTACACTACATGTGTATAACCAGCTCACTGTACTTACACTACATGTGTATAACCAGCTCACTGTACTTACACTACATGTGTATAACCAGCTCACTGTACTTACACTACATGTGTATGACCAGCTCACTGTACTTACACTACATGTGTATGACCAGCTCACTGTACTTACACTACATGTGTATGACCAGCTCACTGTACTTACACTACATGTGTATAACCAGCTCACTGTACTTACACTACATGTGTATGACCAGCTCACTGTACTTACACTACATGTGTATGACCAGCTCACTGTACTTACACTACATGTGTATAACCAGCTCACTGTACTTACACTACACGTGTATGACCAGCTCACTGTACTTACACTACACGTGTATAACCAGCTCACTGTACTTACACTACACGTGTATGACCAGCTCACTGTACTTACACTACATGTGTATGACCAGCTCACTGTACTTACACTACATGTGTATGACCAGCTCACTGTACTTACACTACATGTGTATGACCAGCTCACTGTACTTACACTACATGTGTATGACCAGCTCACTGTACTTACACTACATGTACATGTGTATGACCAGCTCACTGTACTTACACTACATGTGTATGACCAGCTCACTGTACTTACACTACATGTGTATGACCAGCTCACTGTACTTACACTACATGTGTATAACCAGCTCACTGTACTTACACTACATGTGTATGACCAGCTCACTGTACTTACACTACATGTGTATAACCAGGTCACTGTACTTACACTACATGTGTATGACCAGCTAGTTCAACTGTGCCAAAACTTGTGTATTTAAAGGAAAAACTGGCAGCTGGAAGACTGTGTTGAATGCCCAGCAAGATGAAGCTATGGATAGATGGATTGAGAGTGAAATGGAAGGGCTGGAAGACTTAAACATCGGGCTGGAGTGAAGCAAGCAGCTCATAAATGTTTCATCTTAAATAGTAACACACTACACAGACATTGCATGTTATTTGTATTCTTATTTTCAACGGCTATACTACTGCTTTAAAGAGAGAGCTGTTTGTTGTGTATTTAGAAGTGCTGGTGCAATATAAGTGGTGCTCACACGCAAGCTGTGAAACAAATATAAAAAATATTCTGCAAATACTAAATCATTTTATAAGTAAATGCTTAGCTCTCTACTCATGTATGAGGAACTGCAGAGTAAACCTGCTTTAGTTTCCTGACTGATCAGAAGTACTTATGAAATTAGGAATAAGCAGTTAACACAGTTTGTAATGAAACACAGGCTTGGCTCAAGTCATATTGACTCGAATACTTGAACGCTTGTGACTTCATCCAAATTGGTGGAATCATTAACTCTACTTCACTGGCTCAACTGATTGTTTTGCTTGAACTCTTTTAGATTGCTGCGAGTGTTTGATCAATTGCTGCGAGTGTTTGATCAATTGCTGCAAGTGTTGGAAAGTTTGTCAAGTTAGTGTCTGAAAGTGGTTATATTAATCTTTAGCTCTTTCATATCAGAGATATTAGAAATTGACTTGACTAGATACTTGCTGATCGTCTAAAAGTGTCGACTGATTTAAAATGAGTTGGTAATTCATGATGCATCTACTGAAAATGGAAACTATAGAAATTACAAGACACTCTCTAGAAATTAAATCCTTCATCTCTGCATTGTTATAGCAAGTATTGTACCATTGTTGTTGTACTGTATCATTGTTGGTTGTAGTGTATCCTTGTTGTATTGTACCATTGTTGTTGTATTGTATCATTGTTGTTGTATTTTACCATTGCTGGTTGTATTGTATCATTGTTGGTTGTATTGTACTATTGTTGGTTATCATAAACTTTTTCTGTCATGGATTCGTCTCTAACAAAGCAAATTCTCCAAAATTATAGAGCCTTCAGTAAAATGATGAAGTCTGAAGTGTGTCAGCGTGAATCAACACCGGGTGGAGGTAATGCATGCAACCAAGGATACAATCAACGGAAGACCAGCTCCAAAAAGAAGCTTAAAAAATGTTTTGGGAGCGAAAATAAGTCACTTCAAAGCAAAAGAAAACTTTTGAAGTCTAGAAGAAGAGTTGACAGTTCAAAATCTTTCTTTATCACAAGCAAGAGCCCGAAATCTATTAGAAAAGTAAAACTTTAGTTATATATTCATATATATATATACATACATATATTATACATACATACATATATATATATATATATATATATATATATATATATATATATATATATATATATATATATATATATATATATATATATATATATATATATATATATATATATATACACATATAATATTCGTTAACCTCTATATAGCATTATAGTTGACTCAAATATAGCATAGTCACTCACTTATGTTTAATTGACCTATATATATCATTTTTATTGACCTACATGAGCATAATATTCATTTGTTTATGTTTGTCTAGACAAGTGTAAATTACATTTATCGAAAGCTGCCTCAAGTCAAAGCTCAAGTTGGAAAACTTTCATTAAAAGCTAAAATTAATGAATCTCCAAAACTAAAGCGAAAGCTGGATGACCTAAGTGCCTTAATTCCTTTAAGTCCTCTCTCACAAGAGCTAATGGGGGAAGTCAAGGGTGACAATCCCCAATGTTCTGTTATTGCAAGCGTCTCGCCAAAAGTTCTTACTTTCAACATACTGGACCCGGACATAGAATGTGGAGCCAAAGTGTTTATAACTAATTCTAGAGAAAAGATGGAGTTGTTTAAGGTTAAAACTACAAACCCATACCTGTTCAGAGTACACCCTGCAGCTGGATACCTTTATCCTAAAGAAACCATTGAAATTCTGGTTACTTTATTGGAGGGTAATACAACCAATACTTATTGTCTACAGTTACTAGTATCATATTTACAGTCATAATATTACAGAATATGCCATTGTTGTAAGCAACACCAGAAATGACTTTTTCAGGTGTTGATGTGAAAGCTGACCGATTTTTAGTTATGGTTGCAGAAATTGATAGCAATGAGTGGAACTTTCATGAAATGACATCCTCTGATATTTCTGACATTTGGAGAAAAAGAAGTTATGCCCCCTGGCAGTATGTATATCAAGAAAAGTAAGCTTGCTTCTCTCTAGAAACATGCTTTTTGGACAATTTCAATCAAACCTTTGCTAGATTTGCTCCTCTTACATTGCAGATTGTGTTGCCTCAGTCAAGGGAACTTTAGAGCAAAGAGTAGAGTTCTGATCTCAGCATTTGATCAATATGGTGCCAGTAGAAATGCTGTGATGTCATCTGATGCTGTGATGTCATCTAATGCTGTGATGTCATGTGATGGTGTGATGTCATCTGATGCTGTGATGTCATCTAATGCTGTGATGTCATCGAATGGTGTGATCTCATCGGATGCTGTGATGTCATCTAATGGTGTGATGTCATCTGATGGTGTGATGTCATCTGATGCTGTGATGTCATCTGATGCTGTGATGTCATCGAATGCTGTGATGTCATCGAATGGTGTGATCTCATCGGATGCTGTGATGTCATCTGATGGTGTGATGTCATCTGATGCTGTGATGTCATTGCTATCACACTGTAGTATTGACACAGCTAATATCAATGGAAATCTTAATTTTAATGCTAACATGGATGGTAAATAATTATAATTATCTACAGTTTTAAGAGTAGATTTTTTTACACCAAGTATCGAAATTTTTCTTCCAAAGTCTAAAAGAGTTCTACACATGACTTTATACTGTTGTATCTACACGCTGTTTCATAACCTATTAAACTGTTTCATAACCTATTAAACTGTTTCATAGCCTATTAAACTGTTTCATAGCCTATTAAACTGTTTCATAGCCTATTAAACTGTTTCATAGCCTATTAAACTATTTCATAGCCTACTAAACTATTTCATAGCTTACTAAACTGTTTCATAACTTACTAAACTGTTTCATAACCTACTAAACTGTTTCATAGCCTATTAAACTGTTTCATAACCTATTAAACTGTTTCATAGCCTATTAAACTGTTTCATAGCCTATTAAACTATTTCATAGCCTACTAAACTATTTCATAGCTTACTAAACTGTTTCATAACTTACTAAACTGTTTCATAACCTACTAAACTGTTTCATAACCTATTAAACTATTTCATAGCCTATTAAACTGTTTAGATCAATGGCTGTTCTCAGTACCAGGGTGTGAAATGCCTGCAGCTAAAGAACTGTATGAGAATCTTCTGGAGAACAGAAACCATGTAACTAGTCTTAAGATAAGATTAGATGACATCGAATACAGGATCGAAGTGGCTGAACCAATGGGCTGTCAACTAAGAGAAAGACAAAATGTCATTTTAGAGCAGGTAGTTGGGGAAATACACACACAGAGACAGGCATACACCTTCATCCTGCTAACTGTGCAACAGGATTGATTATATATTTCAGATTGATGCCGTAAAGTCGCTCACTGAAAAGCTGAGTGTCACAGTAACAAGCTTAGCACCTGGAGAAACCAACTCAACTTCTGGTGCTGACAACATCAATAGCATCCGAGCAAAGTTTATGGTTATACTACTCTATCTCTATACTATATACTACTCTATCTCTATACTATATACTACTCTATCTCTATACTATATACTACTCTATCTCTATACTATATACTACTCTATCTCTATACTATATACTACTCTATCTCTATACTATATACTACTCTATCTCTATACTATACACTACTCTATCTTTATACTATATACTAATCTACTTCTATCACGAATGCATGCAGTCTAATATACCCTGCTTATTTATTCAACCAGATACAAATAGATGAAGTAGACTCTAGAGTTATGGACATATTAGCAAAACACAAAGACATATGGAGCAAGTTGCAGCAGCATGACATAGTCCTCAACAGTCTCGCACACAGCAATACACAATCCAATATAGGAGATGCTCTCCCGAATAGAAATACTTCCCAGAATGCCAAGTTAGAAAGACATTATGTGTTTGATGATTGTAAAGAAGACAGGCCGAGGTTTCGAGGTTTGGGTATGCATATTCTGAAACTGAATGTGTTAGATCTCTCTCACTAGAGTTGCTCCATGCCTTATATATCTCTCTCACTAGAGTTCCTTCATGCCTTATATATCTCTCTCACCAGAGTTGCTCCATGCTTTATAGATCTCTCTCACTAGAGTTCCTCCATGCTTTATAAATCTCTCTCACTAGAGTTTCTCCATGCTTTATAGATCTCTCTCACTAGAGTTCCTCCATGCTTTATAGATCTCTCTCACTAGAGTTCCTCCATGCTTTATAGATCTCTCTCACTAGAGTTCCTCCATGCTTTATAGATCTCTCTCACTAGAGTTCCTCCATGCTTTATAGATCTCTCTCACTAGAGTTGCTTCATGCTTTATAGATCTCTCTCACTAGAGTTCCTCCATGCTTTATAGATCTCTCTCACTAGAGTTGCTCCATGCTTTATAGATCTCTCTCACTAGAGTTCCTCCATGCTTTATAGATCTCTCTCACTAGAGTTGCTTCATGCTTTATAGATCTCTCTCACTAGAGTTACTCCATGCTTTATAGATCTCTCTCACTAGAGTTTCTCCATGCTTTATAGATCTCTCTCACTAGAGTTTCTCCATGCTTTATATAATCTAATATCATAGTATCATGATATCTGTAGAGGAAAGTCAAGTAAAACTGGGCCAAGAGTTTATCCAGGTTTCTGAAAATATAATGAGTCTGTCTCACAGGACTCGGGCTATGAATGAAGCATTGAGAAACGTTGCGAGAGAAATGAAACGACAAAAGGAAGACACATCTGCTGATGTGGAGAAGTTGGAGATGAAATATCTGCAACATTGCGCCCTCTTTCCCCTCCAGGCAGGTGTTACTATGTGGGTGGTAACTATCTAGTAACTATGTGGGTGGTAACTATCTAGTAACTACGTGGGTGGTAACTATCTAGTAACTACGTGGGTGGTAACTATCTAGTAACTACGTGGGTGGTAACTATCTAGTAACTACGTGGGTGGTAACTATCTAGTAACTATGTGGGTGGTAACTATCTAGTAACTACGTGGGTGGTAACTATCTAGTAACTACGTGGGTGGTAACTATCTAGTAACTACGTGGGGGGTAACTATCTAGTAACTACGTGGCTGGTATACTTTGGTTCTGGTGATTATAGGAATTGGGGAAACAGAACCAGGAGTTGCTGAACAACATGTATACTAGTTTCATGAGTCATGTTGAGAAGGTTGGTCGGTCTGTGGAGAAGGTGACAAGTGAACATCGGGCTCTCTCTCACTTTATTGACTACCAAATTACTGAACAGCACAAACTAAAGAAGGGAATCTGTGAAATGGGACGAGGTAAATACAATATATAATATATATTATATTATGATATACAGTATATGATATATATTATATTAAGATATACAGTATACAGTATATATTATATTGTGATATACAGTATATATTATATTAAGATATACAGTATATATTATATTATGATATACAGTATATATTATATTATGATATACAGTATACGGTATATATTACATTAAGATATACAGTATATATTATACAATATTGAGATATGATAGTGAGAGTTATCTGCTACTGACAGGTCTGCAGGCTGAACATCAGCATATCCTCACCGTCTCTGCTGACCACATGAAGTCATTTGATAAGCTTGAGCTCTTTCAAACTCTCCTGGAGAGTCACATGAAGGACATCCACACGGCCCTCAAGGGTCTGATGGGCAAAACCAAGGCTATCGCTGAGAGGGTGCAGACGTTAGAGCAAGCTATCGGCTCACAACGCATAGAAATGCAAGAGAGTATACAGCACGTGAGTAACACTATACTGTACTATATACTCTCTGTACTATAATACACTCTCTATACTATATACTCTCTATACTATATACTCTCTATACTATATACACTATACTATATGCACTATACTATATACTTTATATACTATACACTTTATATACTGTACTATATACTATACTATATACTCTATACTATATACTCTATACTATATGCACTATACTATATACACTATACTACATACTTTATATACTATACTATATACTTTATATACTGTACTATATACTTTATATACTGTACTATATACTTTATATAAGACACTTAGAATTTACTCCGCTCTGTTTAGATTCAGAAAGCTTCAGTAGAAATGATGAACGCAAAATCCGGGAACTTTGACTCAGTGTTCAAGAGCATGAGGGACAGAATGGGTGGAGTGAATGGAGAGTTGAAGAGACTGAAAGAGTTGTCAGCAAAGAATGATACAGCTCTACTGGAGTTAGTGGCAAATGTGCGACAGCATAAAGATAGGAGTTTATCTCAGGTTGAATATTATTTAAATACATAATATATAATATACAGAGTAGGTTATAATATATAGTATAATATACAGAGTTGGTATCTCTTCAGATAGCTGCCCTGGAACAGAAGTGTATAGCCAACATTGAACATCAACTTCAAGACTCGAGGAGAAAGTATGACTCATTGAAATCAGGCCTAAGTGGTTTCCAAGGCACTCTAAAGGGTATGGATGGACTGTTGATATCGTCTAATGAGAAGTTCAAATCTTTACACGGAGAGTTGGAGAGGTACAAGAAATCAGTGACTGAAGAGATGAGGAGAATAACTAAAGAGATGATGGATACGACTGGCAATCAGATGGTACAGATCACTAAGACTCATAGCAACATGAAGAAGCAAATAGAAGGATTGTTAGACAGCTTGGCAAAAGCACAGTTAGACACAAAGGGTATCAGCTCTCGCATTAAAGATATAGAAGATGAACTGGAGAGAAAAACCAGCTCTTTGATGAATGAAATTAAGGTTACCAAGTTTATAGATGTTAGGGGATAGTAACTTGTCACAGCTTTTTATTCTTAAGATATTATTCTCAATGAGACAAAATGGTGAATGTAGATTAGTGAGCCTAACTATGATGAATATAGCTTCATAAAAACAACTTCATTTATTTTAGAAAGCAACACGAGACAACAACACATCTGGAGCTTTGAAGGACCAGAAAGCTGAACTCTTTTTTACAAAGGCAGAGGAAGATTTAAAGAATTTAGCAGATGAATTGCAGAATATTAAAGACACTTCAACATTAGTAACTGGTAAAGCAGATGAGCTAGAAAATAGGGTGAGTTGAAAGAGATAGTAAAATGGGAAAGAGGGTAAGGTGTAAGTTAGAGAGAGTGTAAGTAAGAGAGTAAGCTAGGAAGGAGTAAGTTAGGAAAGAGTAAGCTAAGAAGAGTATGTTAGAGAGAGTAAGTTAGGACAGAGTAAGTTAAAGAGAAAGTTAGAGAGAGTAAGTTAGAGAGAGTAAGTTAAAGGGAGTGAGTTAGAGAGAGTAAGTTAGAGAGAGTACGTTAGAGGGAGTAAGTTGGGAGAGTAAGTTAGAGAGAGTAAGAGAGAGGGAGTAAGTTAGAGATAGTAAGTTAGAGAGAGTAAGTTGGGAGAGTAAGTTAGAGAGAGTAAGTTGGGAGAGTAAGTTAGAGAGAGTAAGTTGGGAGAGTAAGTTAGAGAGAAAGTTAGGAGAGAAGAGTTGTAAAAAGAATGCATTAGATTTGTCAATTGTTGTGACAGACCCGTCAGAAGATTGATGACATGAAGGCCACATTGGTAGAAGTCACAGGAAGGGTGGAGAAACTGACATCCACTCTGATGGAGGCTTTCCATGGAAAAATGCAGAAAGCGGGAGAAGGTTTACAGGAGAAATTAAGCTTGTTACAGAGTAGAACCTCCGACTTTGTTGATCGAAAGTTAGAGGAACAGAGCTTGCAACAAGCTAACGCTGCCAGAGATCAATTAGCTGAAATATATCTTAAGGTAAATAAATTTGATAGTTTATATTGAGTTGATGTGTATTATTGCATAGATTTAGCTGAGTTGATGGTAATGTTTAGATGGAGCACTCGGACAGACTAACTGAAGCAGTGAGAGTACAGATTGACAGGAATTTCTACATACTAGTGCTGTTGCTTATCCTAATACCGATGTTCATGTACAGCGCTTACATGGGCAGGACAATGAGGTCTCAGCCACAGGCAGTACCCAGCTGGTGGCAGTCATGCTGTGGAAACCTTGCTTTTGGAAAGAGAGACTACACAGAGCTGTGAATGTGATACCTAACAGAATTATGGACAGAACCTGAAGTTGAATTATTATTATCTATTAGTTCAACAACAATTGAAAAGTGTAAATAAAGAACAAGAATTAGTTGGCCAAATTCAACAAATAACGAATAAAAATATATAAACATAAAAGTTATAACAAACTAACCCATAAAAAGTTTGTAAAATAATAATTTTAAAAGAAAATAGTTTTCCACAATATTTAAAAAAAATACAAACGTAATATTATCAAACATTTGACAGTAATATAGCAATACTACTCAGTAATATAACAGTGCAGTTATATCTGGAGGCAATTACATAGAATTAATCTCTCCCATTATGTTGACGATTCTATTTTTGTATTTGGTAGATATTTCCTTTTCTACCTACAAATAAAAATAGTTTTTGGGTCATTCACTGCATGCCAAAACGGAATGGCTTTCATTTGATGAGAATTCTCACTATAATATACTAGTAATACATACTATAATATACTAGTAATACATACTATACTATACTAGTAATTCATACTATACTATACTAGTAACACATGCTATACTATACTAGCAATACATGCTATACTATACTAGTAATACATGCTATACTATACTAGTAATACATGCTATACTATACTAGTAATACATGCTATACTATACTAGTAATACATACTATACTATACTAGTAATACATGCTATACTATACTAGTAATACATACTATACTAGTAATACATACTATACTATACTAGTAATACATACTATACTATACTAGTAACACATACTATACTATACTAGTAACACATGCTATACTATACTAGTAATACATACTATACATACTAAAGCTATACTAGTAATACATACTATAGCTATACTAGTAATACATACTATACATACTAGTAATACATACTATAATATACTAGTAATACATACTATAGCTATACTATAATATAAAAGTAACACAAGCCACACCAGTTTCTTAAGCTCCAGCGTCTTTTCTTTAACCAAACTAATCTTAGGTTTGGTGACTTTCTCTTCTTCAGCTGCTTCCTCTCTCTTCAGGATCATCAATCTCCCAGTAGCCGCCATCTTGTCTGACTGACTCAGTAGTTTAATAATATCTTCAGTTACCCTCTCCACATACCTGAGTGTGACATAACTCATACCTGAGTGTGACATAACTCATACCTGAGTGTGACATAACTCATACCTGAGTGTGACATAACTCATACCTGAGTGTGACATAACTCATACCTGAGTGTGACATAACTCATACCTGAGTGTGACATAACTCATACCTGAGTGTGACATAACTCATACCTGAGTGTGACATAACTCATACCTGAGTGTGACATAACTCATACCTGAGTGTGACATAATTCATACCTGAGTGTGACATAACTTTACAGTTAAACTGTAGTGAAAGATAATTACATCCTAGTATCAGTCTAGTAACAGACACACAACTTACTTACTTACTTACCGAGGAGAGTTCCGAATAGACATGAGTTGCTGCAGCTTAGGAGAAGAGGCTTTCAAGTTTACTTCTCTAACTTTGGACATCATTGAGCGCAAGTCGTTGTGAGAAATTTGGAGAGAAAGTGGTGCAGACTGTATTAGACTGAGAACTATGACGTCCGTACCTTCAGTCATATCTTCCAACCGTTGGGAGAGGAACAACTCCAACTACAAGCAACAACTTACTAAAACTCTCTGAACAAACTCTAAACATCTCTAGATGACATACTGAATGAACATTACTCTAAAGTCTAATACCTCAATTAACTCATCCATGAACTGAAATCTGGTGGCCGGATTATCTAGCACAGTCAAGGCATCTTTCCCTCTCGCCACTCCGCCATCTCTTGCATCACCACACAACTCTGTCGTGTCTGCCTCGTCCCATTGGATGGCAAGTTCTGCATTTCCTTGCTCATTGAGCTCTATGTCAACCTCATTCTGTGAATAGCATAGCAACAAGTGGAGTACATTGTCTAGTGACAATATGTGAATCTATAACACTGTTATTATACATTCTATTAACAGAAATGATGGAAGAGCAATAAACTTACATCTCCAAAGTCTATTTCGTCCTGCTCAACGCCCACATCTTCTCCAAAGTCTATAGTTCCCCAGTCAATCTGCAGAAAGACGAGGTAGTCACACAAACATGTTACTGCAGTGTAGAGATTGTATCTCAGAAGAAAATATGTATGAGAGAACCCACCTCGCTGTCCAGCTGCTCCTCTGAACTCATCTCTGAAGACATGAGTGACTGACTGAAACATGTGCTGTCAATGGAGGAGGTGGGTGGTCTGTTGTTTCTCCATTCATAAGTTGTGATATTCCCTTTCTGTATGACTGTACGCAACAACGGGCATATGACAGTCTCGTGTCTACAGTGTATATAATACAGAGTATACAATACAGAGCGTATAATACAGAGTATATAATACAGAGTATACAATACAGAGCGTATAATACAGAGTATACAATACAGAGCGTATAATACAGAGTATATAATACAGAGTGTATAATACAGAGCGTATAATACAGAGTATATAATACAGAGTATATAATACATAGTGTATAATACAGAGTATATAATACAGAGTATATAATACATAGTGTATAATACAGAGTATATAATACAGAGTGTATAATACAGAGTATATAATACAGAGCATATAATATTCATGTAACATACCCAGAATTAATGAAGTTGATGAACTTTGTGTAATAGTCGAGACCGGGGAGTAGAGATTTGGCTGCATTGGCAATGTCATTATATGTATTGGACAGATCAGCTGCTAGCAAGAGTAACTCTCTCTTTACATTCCTTCCCTGTAGAATATACAATACCCACTACAGTATACACACTACCCACTACAGTATACACACTACTCACTACAGTATACACACTACTCACTACAGTATACACACTACAGTATACACACTACCCACTACAGTATACACACTACACACTACAGTATACACACTACCCACTACAATATACGCACTACCCACTACAGTATACACACTACCCAATACAGTATACACACTACCCAATACAGTATACACACTACCCAATACAGTATACACACAACTCACTACAGTATACACATTACAGTATACACACTACCCAATACAGTATACACACAACCCAATACAGTATACACACAACTCACTACAGTATACACACTACCCACTACAGTATACACAATACCCAATACAGTATACACAATACCCACTACAGTATACACAATACCCACTACAGTATACACACTACTCACTACAGTATACACACTACAGTATACACAATACACACTACAGTATACACACTACCCACTACAGTATACACACAACTCACTTCGATGCCATATTGCTGACACATGTCTGCATATTTGGCTCTGAAATCAGCTGAGAGACTGCTATATTCAGCCTCCTTCCTAAGAGAGTCTTGCTGACTTTTGACGCATTTTGCAACTTGCCTTTTCAATGCTGGAAGCTCATAGTTGACATTTCTAGACAGCATTTGTGCTGCTTCAGCTGCAGGATAAATATACATACGTATATCATGGTAGGATATAATATATACGTATATCATGGTAGGATAAAATATATACGTATATCATGGTAGGATATAATATATACGTATATCATGGTAGGATATAATATATACGTATATCATGGTAGGATATAGTATATACGTATATTATGGTAGGATATAGTATATACGTATATCATGGTAGGATATAATATATACGTATATTATGGTAGGATATAATATATACGTATATTATGGTAGGATATAGTATATACGTATATCATGGTAGGATATAATATATACGTATATCATGGTAGGATATAATATATACGTATATCATGGTAGGATATAATATATACGTATATTATGGTAAGATATAATATATACGTATATCAAGGTAGGATGTAGTATGACATAAAATCTACTTACCCAGATAAACACAGTCCACCTTATACAGCTGTACTACTTCTTGCCAGTCCTACCAACAAAACATAATAGCATGTATCCTCTCTGTACCCCTACTTTCTTACTATACTACCCTCTGTGTACCCCTACTCTCTCACTATACTACCCTCTGTGTAACCCTACTCTCTCACTATACTACCCTCTATGTACCCCTACTCTCTCACTATACTACCCTCTATGTACCCCTACTCTCTTACTATACTACCCTCTGTGTACCCCTACTCTCTCACTATACTACCCTCTGTGTACCCCTACTCTCTCACTATACTACTCTCTGTGTACCCCTACTCTCTCACCATACTACCCTCTGTGTACCCCTACTCTCTCACTATACTACCCTCTGTGTACCTCAATGCCACTCTCTCACCTTCATCCTCTGAGAGGAGTAACTCCCAAATATGTTTTTAGAGTTGGCTTCAGTAGTCTTCAGTATTTCAATTATCCTCAGACAATGAAAGTAATTTATGTCTACAACAATAACAGTAACACCTAACGTACAGTATTTCAATATGAAAAACACCATAGTTACGTATAGCATTGCTACTAGAGCAGTACCTTATTTCATAGCCTGTCTTAGACATAGCAATACATACAAGTGCCTGTTAGAAGGGAAGTTATCTCATCATGAGCCGGCATATCCTGTATCGCAGTGTTTATCTTCTCTCGTATTTTAATGGCACTTTCTTGCCAGTTGGCCTTGCAGTGACGTCTCTTTACCAGCCAGTCTGCAAAATATGATAGCATGTACCAGTTGCTAGGTATAGCACGTACCAGTTGCTAGGAATAGCACGTACCAGTTGCTAGGAAAAGCACGTACCAGCTGCTACGAACCTACCTGATAGTTTGTTGT
Organism: Bugula neritina; assembly: GCA_964035545.1. Taxonomy (NCBI): domain Eukaryota; kingdom Metazoa; phylum Bryozoa; class Gymnolaemata; order Cheilostomatida; family Bugulidae; genus Bugula; species Bugula neritina. The sequence continues at coordinate 41,437 of OZ037768.1, forward strand.
AGTGTATATCAATGGGCATATCCTCCATTGTGCCAAATGTCTAGGATATCTGCAATATTTATAATAAAATTTTTAGCAACTAGCATTAGAATTATAACTCAGAACTATATTCACAGAAAATTGATAGTGATACTTGATAGTCATTGAGTCATAGTCATACTGATACTTATTAACATTGCCATGGCTATTGGCCTCTGGGATTGCGATTAACTGTGCCAATCAATTCATAGTAAAGTTTGAGTTCCACTCATCAGTCAACACTAATAGTAATAGTGATACTCATAGCGACAGTAATAGTCGATTACACTATTACTATTAGTATTACTAATACTATTACTATTAGTTTTAGGCACTGCTGTACTAAATATAATACTAATACTAATAGTAACACTAATACTGAGTACAGCCTGAGTAGTGAGTAGTACTAATACTAATACAATTACAATAGTAATACTGATAGTCTTATACTATTTATTTAAAATTCGTCCTTAGGCTTATCCTAATCAGTAATACTAATCATAATGCCATACTCATACTGATAGTGACTATGATAATGATAATGATAATCATCAAGTGATTATCATAATGATAATGATAACCAGTATGAATGTTATTGTTAGTGTTACAATAATTATAATAATACTAACAAGAGCAAAGCCAATGCGACTGCAATATTTACAGGTGACGCATTTGTAAGTTAAACTTAAAGTTAATGAAGTAGTGGTGGTGGTAGTAGTACTAGTAGTTGTCGATGGCCAACGTGACAATGATGTATGGTCGGGAAAGATGTAAATAATATGCTATGCGTCAATTGTTGATGAAGAGATCATGAAAATTTTAATTACATTTAGCTCTTACACTATTCACCAAGTTAGATGAATATTTAATACGATTAGTCTATAGGGCATAGGGCTAGGCTATTGTATTTGTAGTCATTAAAAGCTGCTATAAGCAGCTTCAATTTGGGAGTGACTCAATATAGCAGTAATTTGAGATTCTCAAGATTAAAGTTGGGGTTCAACTTAAACGTTTAAACGTCTCACTCTGAGGACGAGATTCCAAGCTACTGCACTCAGTTACTCTTAGCTCGGGCTGCTTATAGCAAGATTTGGTAATAAGTAGCTAGAGGTAGCGCAAAGTTAGGGGCTATCTATTGCGGTGTTGGTAACTACATTGAGCTCAAAGTCCCCAACTCCACATGTGATACCTCCGAACCACTGGGCTCAGTAACTACCACATTTGTGCTGCTTTAAGCGATTTTGATGTTAAATTGTATTGATGTTACTCCACTGCGCTGAATTGGAGCCATCTATTTCTAATTTTATTTTTATTTTTCTTTTGTAACTCAAACTGTAATTAGTATTATTATGCTATACTTTAATAACAAATAATTTAATACCTTGGTACTGACTCCTATGGCTATTAGTATAATAATAAAAACTATTAGACTTAGTCTCACTCTTAGTCTTAGTCTTAGATTGAGAGTTGGTATTATAATTATTAATATTATTTTATTATAACTATAACTATAAAATTAAATATTCATATTCATACTGCTATAAGATTAAGTATAACTATTAGTATTACTATTAGTATTTGTGTATTACTATTAGTATTTGTGTATTACTATTACCATTACTATTAGTATTAGTATTAGTAATAGTAATACTAATAATAATATTAATACTAATACTAATAGTATTACTATAACTATTACTATTAGTATTAGTATTACTATTAGTATTAGTATTAGTATTACTATTAGTATTAGTATTATTACTATTAGTATTAGTAATACTGTATTAGTATTACTAGATAAAATTGAAGATATGCACAGCAGACAGGGTTGCTCTATGAGTCTATCAATATTAATATTTAATTATTAATGTAACACTTAGCAGTTAGTGTTGCACTTGCTCACTTACAGTTACTGTTAGTGTTACACTTAGGTCTTAGTCTAAGTCTTATAAATTATAGTAAAATAAAGATTAATGTTAAGAGCAAGTCTTAGTCATTGAGGCTGCAGCTGTTAGTCATTTGCAATTACAGTTTTAGTGACTTTTCTCAGGGTAAGACTTAGAGTTATCGCAAGAAAAGTAAATAAAAAGTTAGTGTTGCTAAAACTGTAAAAGTGAAACTGAAAGTAAGTGATCTAGTGCAAATCTGACTTCTAACTCTTAAACTAAGAGTAAGTGTAACTGTTACTCTAAGACTAAGAGTAAGTGTAACTGTTACTCTAAGAGTAAGTGTAACTGTTACTCTAAGACTAAGAGTAAGTGTAACTGTTACTCTAAGACTAAGAGTAAGTGTAACTGTTACTCTAAGAGTAAGTGTAACTGTTACTCTAAGACTAAGAGTAAGTGTAACTGTTGTAATATCTGGTCCTACTCACTCGACAGTCTGTGTAAGAGTCCCTTGTGCTGTCTTTACTTTCACTCTCACAATAGCCAATATCCAAGCCATACAAGCTGGTAGGAAATCTGAATGCTTGTAAGGCAGTTAGCCAATCACCTCAGGTTAGCTTGTAGCTTATCTGCTAAAGACTATAAACTACATTATATTCCAACTGTCACTCTAAAACTAAAAGTAAGTGTTGCTGTAAGTGTAAGACTAAGAGTAAGTGCAGGGTTAATACTAATACTTTTTATGCCATGAGCATAGTATCAATATGGTATATGAATATCCCTATGGCTATTATATACGGGCCATGCTGATGCCTATACCAATACACCTAGCTATATATAGTAATGACCCCTATACCAACACACCTAGCTATATATAGTAAGTGCTGTCAACACTATGTAACTGTAAGTGTTTTACTTTAGGTCAAGCAATGGTTTATCTCAACTTGCCTTCTAAATTGACTGAACAGGAACACGAGCTAAAAAGAAAGTTCGCCCAGCTCAAGAAAATTGTAGGTTTTATGCTATGGTTTGTGTATTTACCAAGTTTTATGTTAAATGTAACACAAGTATAAGAACCTAAGCTACCGTCACATGACTACTGTCACATGATTACTGTCACATGACTGCTGTCACATGACTTCTTCCACTCTTGTCACAGAAGAAACAACTGGCTCAACTCAAAACCTCAACTTCCAGACCCGCAGAAACTGAAAATGAGAAGAAAAATCTCAAGAGGACAAGCGAAGCAGCAGAGGCGGCGACTGGTAAGTTATGGTTACGTTCGATTGGTCTGTCGAGTGTTATCAGTTTTGTGATTAGTCAGCGGAGTGTTATAAGCTCTTTAATTGGTCAGTTTATTCGATGTCATACAATTGTTTTACAGAGCAAGCTAAGAAGCTGCTGAAGTCTGGAGTTATTAAAGTTGATGCATGTAATAAATCCAAACAGTTCAAACGAGCGAGAATTGATCGAGGTGTCATGTCCAAGGTCAGTTGTTGATGTGTGATGATGGGAACAGCGAGAGAGTTGTCTGCTCATATGTCTACTCTTTGCTCTGTTTCCTATAGGACAATGTGGAGAGGCAGGGTTCTATAACTGGCTACAAGCCATACAATGTGTCTGACAGCGCCCCTTCCTCCTCTTTTGATGAAGTGAGTTC
>OZ037768.1:1457500-1472500 GCA_964035545.1 Bugula neritina
TACTATTATTTTAACAGGCTATATTTTAACATATCTTCCTTGCAATCCTTTGGGCAGTGTTGAGTGTTTTTATGTATCATTATGAAGCATGATGCTCGCTCACCGAGAATATTTTCTACAATTTAGTAAAACAAAAATAATATTTAAAGGTATTTAATGCATTAAAGGATTACTCTTGCCCTCCTCTATTATAAAGTTTATTTTAGAGATTATTTTTTTGTTCTAATGTACCAGGGACAATATTCTTCACATTTTAATGATAGGCTTAGGAAACAGTCAGTGGTAGAAGACTTGTATAACAACTCATACTAGTTAAATATCTGCAACTAGTATAGTCTGATGAGATAAAATGAAAAGGTACCTTTAAGGATCTGCTATTATACTACTTAGTTACTAGGAGTTGTGATTTTGGTCTCAGTTTACTTCTATTGGCCTTTTACTATGTCAATGGGCAGTTTGTCTAGACGTCAAGTCGTAGGCCCCACAGAAACTAATCATCTAGAGCTCCAAACACTTGAGGTTTTCTGTAAATCGTATTGTTTTACAACAATTGAAAGCTGTGAAGGTTACTCTGTGTGTTTGATTCTTCTGCTGTTAACTCACACAAGTTTATAGTCGCCATCCCTGCAAGAAAATCCCTCATGGAAGGGGTTTTTGTTAAATAAGGCTAAGGACTTATTAAGATGAGGCACAGAAGCAATTATGACTGGATGCTCTTTCTAACATAACCAATGGCCTTTGCCCAGCTCGAACCCACGACATCATGCTTACTAGGCAAATGCTCTAACCCCTAGACCACGGCTGCTCCTATTCTTCTGCTGTTATCGGTGTTTATCGGCCATCTTAGTAAATCTTGAAATTTTTTTCCTGTTCTAATTTTAATGATTTTTAAGATTCATGTCTGCTGGACTTCTTTTCCTGCTTCTGCAATCATGGTTGTTTTCACCTTGATAGGAAAAGTTGACATGTTCACTAAAGAATTATGTCTGCTGATCAGAATGGGTAAGGGCAGTAGACAGGGCAGCTTTACATTGTGATTAATTTTTATTTTTTGGCAATAATCAGAGTCATACGTTAGGAATGATAACCTTTGTCCTTGTTAACTCCCACGTGCTAAATACTTCTGGCTAATAGATCATCATGAAATGAAGTGTCTAAACCATGTACACAAAGCATTGCCGATTTTGTAAAAGTCTTAGTGAATATGCTGTGTGTATAAATCTATGTAATAGAGAATATATCCAACACCTAAGAGATACCTTTGTGGGATTTCTATGTCAAATCTCACATGACTGATTTGTGTTAAGTTAAACCTGTAGCATAGTAATTGGCATATCAGTATGTTTTGTAATGGTAGCTTCAGTGATTATCACATGATTGTCCCACACAGTCACCCCACCCGCAGCTCATAATCTGATTGAAATTATTTTTCTTTACTGAAAGTATACAGAAATCTATATACTTTTTCATAATTTGTTGCTATACTAAATAAAAATGGTCAATTGTTTTTATTCTAATCAATATAATTATATGGAATATCTTGAACAATAATATGCAGTTCATAAAATATAACATTATATAACATGCAGGCTCCCTCTACTTTTATTTGCTTTGGCAGCGTGTCAAAAGATAGAGTGAGATCATCTATAATCAAAATAATCTTACTACCTGGTTACATGTGGTACACGTGCACTCAAGCTGTATGCTATGGTCAATGAACTCAAAATAATATCTTTTCCAATTCAATAGCTATGGTAGATCCAGATAGCCCTAAGTGAATTTACAGAACACATTCTTGCTTTAGTACAGTAAAAGTACAGGCTCTAAACACCGCCTCTAAACACCACCTCTAAACCCCACCTCTATACACCACCTATAAACACCACCTCTAAACACAGTAGTGTTGGCCTTAAAATGTTACAAGCTCTCATTTTTAGATATTCCAAATTTTGTTGATAGAAAATTATTTTTGGTTCAGAAGAAATTATCAAATATAAATTGCAATATGTAGTACATTATTAAATAAACTTTGCCACCTTTTTGCCAGTTTTGTGTTGAGGAGTTATCGTTCCCAATTTGATTGTCTTTAATATCTGCAAAACTACAACAATTTTATATCAGTGAAGCTCTAAAGGCTGCTGATTATGATTATGATGCAATGCATTGCTCACATCCTGGTTGCACTGTTTAGAATGAGTTCTGACGCAAACTACAGTAAGGGAGAGCTCAGTGCTGACACAGACTACAGTAACGGAGAGCTCAGTGCTGACGCAGATGGTCTCATTGCTAACACTGGTGAATCCGATGTCGATGGAGAAGTGTTGGTGATAAAACAGAGATGGTGCTGTCACTTTCCACCCTCTCCTTATCCCATGTATCTGGCAAATGTGTTCTGCCTTGCTGCCTATTACATAAACTCGCTGTTGCTGCAGGACCTGCTGTACAACAAGATTTGCTACCAGAAGTTCCAGGACCTGTCTCTGTGTACAGACCCTACTTTCAGCACCGAGCACCCGGAGTTGCAAGTTCGTATCATACGGAAACGAAATTATGTTGATAGTATAGAAATATGAATGAATATGAGTTTGAGATTTAAAACTGTTAGCTTTGATGGACCACAACCAACAAAAGTTGCATTCATGATTTATCTGTTTTGACTTAGGGGCGAGTAGTGTTAGCTCTTTGTTGTAGGAGGTAGTGGTATATATTAGCTCTTTGTTGTAGGAGGTAGTGGTGAAGTGGTACAATTATCACTCAGCACTGAGCATACCCCTCACCATGTTACTCAACCTGATGCTCAGCTCCTACTGTGACAAGATTGGTCATAAGCTTCCGTACATGCTGCCGTGTCTAGGGACAGCACTCTCGGCTTTCTACCTGGCTGTCATAGCGTCCCCACAGTTCATCACATGGCCTCTTCCCACCATCTTTGTCTTCTCCATTGTGTCCAGTGCATTCGGATCTTTTCCTACTGTAAGTTGATGACTTAGATTCTCATCGTATTGATAAATAAAGGCATATCATATCACAGGGAAGAGAGTATATAGCAATATACAAATTTCTTGCAGCATAAGAAATATTGAGCTTTTAGCTTTCCTTCCCTTGAAAATTTAAATCATAGCAAAGTATCAAAACTTGAAAATGTGGATACAATTAAATTTATAGAAATAGTCGGAAATCACTTTGTACATACTCATTAGAATTGTAAAGTCTACAAATCGGTACATATTATGACTTGTTATCTTTTCTGTGAATATTATGTGATCTCAGGCTAAATATTGTTGTTTGTGATATACAGTGACTTACTCACGGTGATTAACTCACAGTGTTTAACTCACAGTGACTTACTCACAATGCATAACTCAGAGTGGCTTACTCACAGTGCATGACTCACAGTGACTTAAACACAGTGCATGACTCACAGTGACTTAAACACAGTGCATGACTCACAGTGACTTAAACACAGTGCATGACTCACAGTGACTTAAACACAGTGCATGACTCACAGTGACTTAAACACAGTGCATGACTCACAGTGACTCACAGATGTTATATTCATATTTAGATTCTGATGACAAGCTTCAGTTACTGTGGGTTGGTTGCCCGTGTAGACAACAGATCGTTAGTGATGGGACTGTGTGAAGCCTCCATATTGGTTGGCGTGTTTATTGGCAACCTCATCACCGGACCAATCATAGACTCGATTGGTCTGCCATCCATGGCGTACATAAATGCTGGAATATCTCTACTTCCTTTACCAGTCGTACTCATACTTCTTACGGACGTCACAACTGAAGCCAATTTGACAAACAACTGGCGCGATGTGGTCAAACTAACTCATATTTTAGACGCCTTTAAATGTGTCTTCAAAAAACGAGAAGGCAGCAAGCGTTTACGACTAAATTTGGTTTTTGTTAGCTATACTTGTATTTTCATGGCGTCTGCTGGCGCATCGGGTAACAATTTTCTGTACTTGGTGAAGTCTAAAGGTTTCTCACTCACTCTCTACTCAGTGTTCAACAGCTACTCTGCTGTCTTAAAAACCATTTCCTGTCCTCTTATAATCTACATCTGCAACCGGTTTATCAAGCCCCAGGAGCACACTGTAGGTTTAGTCGCTATATCCTTCGCTGCCATTGGTTACATCATCGTACCAATCGACATAATTCCATACAGTGTGTGGATTGGGGTTTCTTTCTTTTCCTTAGACCTCTTAGCTTATGCAGTCATTCGCTCCATACAGCTCAGCTGCTGTGAAAAAAATGAGTTAGGTTTGATTTTTGCCTACGATGCAATCATTCAGTCTACATTTAGCCTTACTGGGTCTATAGGAATCAAAGCTTTGTATTCTGCTACTCTTACTACGTGGGACGGAATGTATCTTGCCTTATGTGCCTTGCTCACCATCATTTCGCTGTCGGCATTTGTTTGGCTGTCGTTATTAAAGCTTCGTGAGAAGTTTGCTAATTAATCCATTTAGCATGACTCATGGGCTAATGAGTCACTGTTCCAGTGGTTTTTGTATCACAAAGTTCAACATTCCGCCACAGGTTTTTTGGGGAGACAATTCCTGGTGCTTTATTCACAGCTGTTCAGTCACTTAAAATAGTTTTATATAATCAATTGTTGTAATCAAAATAATGCTGAAGACAGTTTTTATTAGATTCAATTTTAAATAAACATTTTGGCCTATTTTTTATAACTTGCCAAAATGAATGCCTCTGTTTTAATAGGAATTGCATTCTCTTGTACATTGAAAGTGTGAACGTTTATGGCTATGTAAAAGTTAAACTTGTGAAACATGGCAATTTGAATGCTGGGCCACAGGTTAATCTAGTCTCTCTGTTTTTATTGTTCTATTTCTCAAAAATCAATTATTTGTTTCAACATGAGTGAAAAATGACTTTTTTATTAAAATAATACCTTGTATGTTAGTATTCAGTTGCTGATTGATTTTACATTGTATTATATTCTTTCTCCACAACTTCTGGAGTAGTCAAAAGTAGCATTTATACTTTTTGATTTTTCAATTTTTTGCCGAAGTATACGCCATTTGTTTGCTATTTGCTGTGTATATTTTACAAATGTTATATTTCATTAGTGGTATGTTGCTTGGTGAATTATGACGTCAAGTTGCAGTCAGGTTTTGTTTTATCCTATTTTGTCAGTAACTATACTTGAAATGATTTTATATATTTTTATAAATTTTTTGATGACTTGTTGGCTTCTTGTTACATGTCTTTGAAATTTTGTTACAATTATGTTTATTTTGTTTATGTGATATAATATTCAATATAACTATCAAAATAAACTATACTATAATATCTGAAAAACATAGTATATAATTATAATATAATAATATAACAATGATTTCAGGTTTAGAACACAAAACTATTTAAAGTGTCATTTCCCCTTATATCCTCTAAATTTTGAAGTTTTCCAGTTGATACACTAATGGATTTAATAAGTCTTAACATTGATAAATATAGAACAGAAGCCTGCAGGCGGGGGGGGGGGCTCTCATTAGTGTATGCCACAGTGAAACTTATTGACCCGACATAATATTATGTTGTAAATACTGCAGTCTGGTATGGAGTTATCCTACCTCTTTGGAAGTGTGTATAGCAATGACACTTGTTTTTAATAGTAGTTTGCATGCTCTTCGCGCAACATAATAATATTATCAAGTGCTTCTAACCTTTAATTAAAGTTATCAGGTTGTAAACACAAATGTTTTAGTTTGACAGTTTTTTACCTTCTTAAAACTAAAGATTTACACTTTATAAATGCTACAAACTAAAACGCATATGTTATAGTTTACTGTAGGGTGTTGTGTAATCAAAGTGAAGGCAACGTTTAGTTTTACTCACTTACTCGAAGTCGAATTGATCAAATTCAATATGAATATCATCACACTGGTCCTGGACCGCCCTGCCCCTAGAGCGAGGAAGGGGTGCAGTTTACAATTACTCTACTACTGCTTCTAAAGGAGTTACTAATACTATTATTTGTAGTAATACTATTAGTATTACTATTACTATTAGTATTACTATTGCCACTGGTATTCCTTTTTTTTTACTATTACTTATTCAGTTATTGCCTTATTGGTATCACTATAAGTATTACTATTACTATTACTCTATTAGTAATAGAGTATTACTATTAGACTCTCAGTTACTGAGTTAGTGATGGCGATTGACATAAACACTTCATTTTTTTATTTTGATTTTGTGTGTTATTGTTACTGTTATTTATAACAAAACAAACTTTAATTTCATTCTCTGCATAGTGCATATACTCACAATTATATTTATAGTGATACTGATCGTGACAATCACAATCTGAATCTCAAGCAATCTGGATTAAGCTTGCTCAGTACCCTTGGTGATGGTCTTGCCCTCTCTCACTGAAACTCTAAGTGCAAACCATAGCCATAGTCAAAGGCTTGGTCAATATGAATTATATCAATATGAGAGCGATATTTATTAGTTAAATTTTCTTTAGGGTTTGTTACTATAAAATAAATATAATTTTATTACTATTAAAATATTAATATTCTTGAATTAATCTCATTTTGATTTTCTTTTCGGTTTGAGTTTTCTTACTAATGACTCATATTTCAACTTTGCAATGCATAATCATAGTGTTATATAATTGCAGTTTTGCTTAATTTTTACAGTAGATATCTGTCTCTTGGCTTGGAGTAGGGTACACCATACTAATTTAAAAAATATGGAAATGCCTGCTTTATGCCTTTTTTGAAACCCCTAGACCTGCACATACCAATTTCAGGGAACTAAAAATCATCAACATTAAATGAAAGAAAATAAAACTTATAGTGCTGGCTATTTGGTGCGGCATTGTTTATTAGGTGCAGTGATATAAATATTTGCTTAGCTCAGTTTCTAATCTTTAGTATGATATTAGGGTTTGAATTGTGATTTATTTAATTATTATATGACAAGCAAAGCTGCTTATCTGCATCATCAATAAAATTCACAAATTGGATGCATCTAAATGTGTAAATTGTATCTAAATTTAAACTTAACGAGCCCCTGCCTGTCTACAATTTATTCAAATATCTTTTTATATGCTTTTTAGCACCTTGCAAAAATTTTAAGCATTTATAACCAATGATAACATACTCGTATTTTATTTATTTATGTTAAGTTACATTTTATATTCTTTTAAAAGTTACCTAATTGTATATTTATTTTTATCAAAAGGTGTATTTATGCTTTGAATCATATGGAGATGGAAAATACAGTACTACCTGCTCTAAATGATTCGGATAGTGATGATGAACCACTAGCTAAGGTACAGGTTTTATTTTCAAATTATACGTCTCATTCTGAACTTTTGTCAGTTGTTGGCACCAAATAAGAAATATTAATATTTTACTGATATATTTAATATGACCAAGTTTATATTTCTCATAGTTCTGTGAATATTTGTTTGCAGATTGTCAAAAGGAATACATTATCAAGTGGAGATTCAGGTGACACAACTCCTAAAGCACAACCCAAGTCAGTATTTTAGTCTCACACTTATATTGCACGTCTGCAGCTTCTCTATTGATGTTCATATTATATGGCTTTTTTCATTTGGTATAGCAGATAGTGTTAGGAAGATTGTTTTAAAATAACAAACAATGGTAGAGCCCGTATTGGTCAATACTTCCCATACAAGTATTTATTAATGTCTATATAGAAAGTTGAATATTTATTACTTGGTGGAGTTACAATAACATTATAGTTTGTGTCTAACTCTGTATACATGAAGTCATTCTTATATCTTTGATGATTTTATTGTGCTGCAATATATGCTCATAGGTTAAAAATTCTGCTTGAATAATCAATTTAAATACATTTTTTGCTAGTTTTATTCAATAGCCTACTTATATTTTCGCGAATACTTTTATAGTTCTAAGAGTAAATATTTTTTTCTAAACAATGTTCCAGTACAGTTTTTTATCATAAACATGCCTGCTGAGCTGTTGCTGGTTGTTTTATTTGTACTAAGAAGATAATGGTATGACTGCAGGCCACTCACAGCCTTTGCACACTTCTTCAACGACACTCAACAGTCTATTCGCAAGAAGAACAGTGCAGCAACTTTCGAGGAAGTTTCACGAATCGTCATGACGATGTGGGAAAGCCTGGATGCCAATAGCAAACTGGTAGTTACAGTTTTTAAACCCAAATAGTCAGACTAGATTTTTGTTTGTTGGCAAAATAATTCAGTGTTGATAGATCACCCTGTTTGCAGATATATCATAAAAGGGAAGAAGAGGACAAGATGAAGTTGGAGGAGGCATTAGGCGGTGATATGCCGTCACTTTTACAGCAAGCTGATACTTCGAAGCTGTCAGCTGCATCATCTCTACAGGTTGAATAGAAAACAAATATTTTTATTTATTTTTCTCTCTTGACTTCCTTAACTGATTGGCTTTAAAACTGCACATTTTATTTAAATAACATCTGAGCAACATGTGACCAGCCAGTCACTCAATGCTCATTTTACTGAGATATCAACTTTTAAATACAGCAGCAGCGTGCTTGTAAATTGTTTAGAAATGGAGATAGATTTATGGTAAGTGATGTGTTACTTTTGGTAGAATTGATTGCATACTTCTACTTGCAGACCATGGAGTCTACCTCATCAGCAGCTATAACCACAGCTGGGAATTCCACCACTGAGAGTTCCACATCTGGGAATTTCACCACTGAGAGTTCCACAGCTGGGAATTCCTCCACAGGGAGTTCCACAGCTGAGAATTCCTCCACTAGGAGTTCCACCGCTGGGAATTCTACTGATAATGCTGAGTCAGAAGTTCCCTCTACAGTCACTAATAAATCAACTATTACTCTATTTTCTGCTCAGAACAAACACCAGAAGGTATGATTTTGTGCTCTTGTTGGCAATTCCCTTCCATGAAGTAATATTCTGGACTTTTTATAAAGTGTTCCATTAAAATGCTATACATCTCTATACAAAGCTCGTTAAATAACATGTTGGAACAAGGTAAACGTTTTAGAAAAATATATTACAGCAGCTTTGAAAGTTTAAAGGATAGTGTTGTAACATGTCAGATTATTTGCAAACTCAGGAAAATAAAGGACTTTCATAATTTATTTAGAGTTGTTTTCCATTTTAGATGTGTAAAGTATAACAATAAAATTTTTCAAAATATTACAAATACTGCATTTAATGTTACAGAATCTTTGTGGTAGAGGTGCATAGCCTAATTACTCATATATTTATCAAACAGCTATATTGATTTTGATTTTGCAAAATCTAAAATAACTACGAATTCTTTGAAAGTTTTTTTTATCCGATTTGATCATTTGTACAATTCTAGCATCCAAACATTTTATTTGTATTAGATAATACTTTTGCTAGTAGTTACAATTTACCTTTCTTTATTCTCAAGTAAAGAAGGCAACTCCTATTAAAATAAAGAAGGCAATTCCTATTAAAATTTATAGCTTTAACAAGTTTATCAAAACTTGTCTAATTTGATAGTTATTTGATCATCACTTTCTGCACATTATTGATTATTGTTTTTAAAGATGCTTTTTAATGAAACTGCGTGTTTATGTCATACTATTGAATACAATAACAGCTAATGCAGAGCTCAAATTCACTTTCTTGCAATAGGTCGTCTGCGTCACAGAGTCTGGTAAAGTGGTGATAACTCTCAAAGATACCACAAAGACTGAACCTCCTCAAGTAGAGAGTGAAAGTCAGGTAACAGAAGTTTCTTGTACAAAATAATTACTTGGCTCTTGTGTTTGGATGTTGAAAAAAGGGCATGACGCCTTCATTTAGTTTTATGACTATGGATAAGAAGATTAAATGCAAATAATCATGTTGTCGTAATAAAACAATTGACGCTATTATCTTCTGTAGTGAAAAATTTGAATAAACATAATATTGTTCTTTGAGAGTATACTTATAATATATTGGGAGTATTTGATTTCCACAACATCCACAATCTCTGTGCTATTGATGTAGCAAGTATATGATTACAAGTAGTGAAATGTTGACAAATATCTTACAGGAAGAAAAACTGGCCACTTCTAGCCAAGATGTAAACCAAGCTCCTTCTATTGCTGCTGAGTCAGCAGAGACCACTACCTCAGAGGAGAAACCTGGTGCCACACCCAACTCAACACCACACAGTTCAAAGTCACCAACATCTGAGGTAAAACTTCAACTTTATGACATTTCATTAATAATCATGAAATTCTATTCTGTGAACATAATTACTGTAAAATGTTGAAACAATAAGGTTAGGTCTTTTCACGTGAAGTTTACTTTACCGAGTTTGTCTACACGTGACTTGTTACTAGCGTTTAGTTGCCATCTACTGCATGCCAATATTGTTGAGTGCCTCCTCAAACAATGAATGAGTTAACAGAAACTGTAGTTCATATATTTAATCATACAATTTATGTCATTTTAAATCTTTCACCATTATTGTGTTCGACAGAATGTTAAAGATACCAGAACCTCATCTCCTACTCTTAAGCCTTGTAAAAACTCTGCTTGCCACAAAACAGCCGTTAAACATAAGAAAGGCGACGATGATTTCTGTTCTTCTAAATGTGTGGTAGAATACTGCAGGTTGGTGACAGCAGTTGCTAAAGTTGTGGCTATTAGACTAGTGAAAGACAACTCTAATTTGACAACTTATTTGCATTTATTGATTTTAATTAAATAGTTGAAAATTTACAATGTTAACTGGGAGTTCATAATGGTTACTACACTGTCACCACTACTGTGTTGATATTGGTGAAGGTTGTCCGTGTAACATTTCTAACTTGGCACTTTATTTGTTACAGAGGGCTGTTTCAGAACTGGGTAGCCACACGGAAACGTTGAATCTCTTGAATTTACAGATCTGGACTTCATTATAAATGCACCAGAACACATTGATTGCGCAATACTCTATATTTTATGTACAGTTTTTTCACATCATGTTACTTTATATTATAATAAAAGATACTCGGTGGTAAACAATAGACTTTCTCTCATACAGTTGAAGACATTCCTTCCTAGCCTAAACCACACAATTTCTCTTACTTGCACAGTTGCTGGCACGTGCCACATTATATTACAAATTAGTATCACTGTTGATTCACTCCCCAGTGTCCCAACATCTACTCAGACTGCTGTTGATGTCTCTGTGTGCTCTTCACTTTCCTTTTCTAGCTTTTGAAGATTTCTTCTTGCTTGAAGAACACTCATTGGGTGAACTGGATAAAAGCCCGCGAGGCCTGCAATAGTTAAACAACCATATAGTCCTTATGAATGAAGTTCTAACCCATTGCCATAAAGTATTACACGTATTTGATGATTAGTCTGCATCAAAAGTGAGGAATAATTTCAGTTGGACTGATTTTAAATGCTGTACATCAGGAATAGGGTTTGGATTTGACAGAAAACCCGACTGCTACCGATTGGTATTATTGCTAGGGTTCTTTCTTCCCAGAGAGCACAAGTACCTCACTGATAACTGTTCTGAAATACAGCCGACCGTTGTGCTCAATATCACCCTTGTGAAAAAAATAGTAATAGTATTTAGCGAAGGCACTCTTTGAATACTATTATGTAATAGGTAAGAGTAACTAAAGAATGTAGTTTACGGTATGGATGGTGGCATGGCTATTTGCAGCTGTAAGGAAAACTGTAACTCACCCAACAGCATCTCTACTGGCTTCGATGCCCTTGCTCCTTTATTCAGCCATATATGGAGTTTTTCAAAATTAATAGAGACTAGCTGTTCATTGTATTCGTTGGGCAAAGGATCATAAGTGCCTAGTCTATCTAAAGGTTTAGTGTCTCTGGCACGATAGGTTTTCGCAACAACTATATGGTAGAATGGACGGTTGGAACACCCAAATCTAGCTAATCTGATCTTTAATGCCTGATTGGCAAATTTTGCAGCCCGTCCCATTGCCGAATATCTACAACAGTAGACATAATATGTTATGATACTTTCACCCTCATAATAACTATAAGATTTTTCAAACATAACCTAGAAGAGAACAAAGCTAGGTCAAGCAACATCTAGTCAAATCAGACAGCTAGTCACAGACACATAAAAAACTTTATCAATTGCTGGTGATGCTCATATGAATATTAATTTTATATTAATTGGTAACTCAATGATATAAACCCTTAGTGACTAGTTGATTGTTCCCCTTTATGGCTATCATTGTGGTTTGCATAAAATAAAGCATATAACATAATAATACTGATCTTAGTTAACTCTAGGACTCATTGACTATTTAATTTATATATTCTAATTCAAAACTAGAAGTATCAAGAAAATATAAAATTAGATGTGTTTTATTAAATTTTGTTGCACCGTCATCATGATCATGACTTTTACTTTTAGGGGTGACTATGATTATCACCATGTTTACTCTGCCTTTAGCCTCTAAGTATTACAATAAAATTACAACTGCAGATTCATGTTTACTGTTTGCATATTTATATCAACTTTAACTCAAAGACAAAGAGTGAAAGACTAATGACTATTCAGTAATAACTGATAAGTGATAACATTAACTAGAATTTAGAGTAACTCAGTATCAGTTTTAAAAAATAAAATTGGTTTCAACACAATTTCAATTTGAATTTCAAAGAATAAAATGAATTAAAAATAAAACGCTACGCCTAAAGTATTACATTTACTGCATTAAATTTAGAAATATTTACTAGATTTAGTATCAGTACGACTATGAGTATTGGGGTATCACATTTAATAATAGTAATGCTGTATTACTATTAGTATTATAATTAGGCAATTAATATTACTATTAGTATTACTAATAACAATCCTATTAGTATTACATTTACAATTACTGAGTTAGTATTACTATTACTAATAGTAATACTAACTCAGTAATTGTAAATGTAATACTAATAGTAATACTAATAGTATTAGTACTAGCACTACGTTTAGTTTTCCTATTACTAGTAGTATCACTATTAGTATTAGTATTACTGTAAGTGTATGAGTGTATCAGTATTACTATTAGTATTATTGTAAGTGTACTACTATTAGCATTAGTATAAGTATTACTATTAGTATTAGACATTATGTAGTATTACTATTATTATTATGATTAGTAATACTAATAGTATTATGAATTATCATTTATTTATTAGCCTAGTTTAAAATCAAAATGAAACATTAAATGATTAATAATTATAATTATAATATTTTCCTGTGGCTGTAAGCGTAAGTGTAGCAGTAGAGTGGACGTGGTGGAGCAGGTGATACTTTGTTGATTATTACCAAGCTCAATAAGAAAACTAAATGTAATCACTAAATTATAAAACTTTAATTCCACTAACATAATATTAGTAAGCATTATGATCAATACTATCAATTATCATTATGATTATCCTTCAATTTCATTCATTCTCATTCTGACCTTAAAGACTTGTGCTTCGACAATTTACAGATGTCTATAGGCAACAGTAAACCTACAGGCGTGACCAATAACGTGGACGTTTTTATTTTTTGTGCAATCCATAAGGCAATTGGCCAACATTAAAATTATTCAGGATGTGATATAACCCTATTTCTTATGACAAATCAGGGTTCATTGAGACACCGTATAGAACCCCGTAAGGAAATTATCAATCACGTGACCCTTTATCTCCAACTAGTTCTCAAAAACTTGCCCGTGCATGAGATAGTAAGAAAATGTAAACTAATTATGATCTGTATCGGAACTCACTATTTACAGAAGTTCTTAGTATTTATATAGCTGCAACTGTTATGTAAAAATAAACCTAAAAGGTGTAACTAAAATAGATATCTTTTACTCTTAAGTCTTAGCCGTCTTAGGCTTGTGACTTATGAGTTATGACTATAAGTATAACCTATGACTTATGGCTTAATCTTTAAGTTTATCTTATACTTATACTTATAGTTATAACTATTACTTATAGTCTATAAGTATAACTGCATAAGATTAGGTATAAGTATTACTATTATTACTATTAGTATTAGTATATCAAATTCAATATGAATATGAGTACTAGATTAAGTTATACCAATACTTAACTTATAGTTATACTTATACTGTCAAATTAATTTGATCATTGATCATAATGATTATGACAATCATATTCATAATGGTTAATGAATAATAATAATTAAAAATGAAATTGAATCAGAAGAACGAATAAGAATTAAAATGATAGAAAAGGAATGTGATTTTCATAGCCACAGTTATAGTCATACTAACACTCATAGTCATACAGATAGTCATAGTGATAGTGATATTTATATTGTGATATTAAGTTTGTTAAACTTAATTTTATTGACTATTCTGATTATTACTATTCATGTTCATATTGATATTCATTATTCATATTCAAGCATATTGAGTTATAGCCTAGTTAATCACTTAATGTTATAATTAATATTATTATTAATTATTATTATCATTATACTATTACTATAAGTATAAGTTAAAGTATAACATAAAATTATAGAATCATATTGATATTATTATATTATATAATATCATTATGAGAATATTAATATGAAAAATCAATAATAGTAAATGTCAATAATCATTATGATTATCAATATGCTTGAATATGAATAATGAATATCAATATGAACATGAATAGTAATAATCAGAATAGTCAATAAAATTAAGTTTAACAAACTTAATATCACAATATAAATATCACTATCACTATGACTATCTGTATGACTATGAGTGTTAGTATGACTATAACTGTGGCTATGAAAATCACATTCCTTTTCTATCATTTTAATTCTTATTCGTTCTTCTGATTCAATTTCATTTTTAATTATTATTATTCATTAACCATTATGAATATGATTGTCATAATCATTATGATCAATGATCAAATTAATTTGACAGTAAATATAATACACTGCAACTCGTCAAGACACACAAGCCATGAAGAGTTGAAAGTTACTAGCAAGTTTTATTAAGT
>OZ037768.1:1477500-1480183 GCA_964035545.1 Bugula neritina
CTATAACCACTCCACTCCTTTTCTTCATCCTTATATCTACTTTTAACTTTGCACCAGGAAAAGAGAAGTATGTCTACCTAGTAACTGGCCGTGGAAATAACTCCAAAGGAGGCGTACCGAAAGTTCGGAGTGCTGTACTCGCGTATTTAAACAAAAACAATATACAGTAAGTTCTTGGCAGTTAGCCAATAGTTTCTGTTATCACAGCACTTTAAACAATAAACTTTATAATAAAATATTATACTTTTAGCAGCTAATTCACTAATACACACATCTCCGTTTGCTGTTTTAATTGAGTTTTAATACAACGAAGACTTGCATTATGCTGAAAGATAAGAATTGAAGCCATCTTCGTTTTACTATAAGATGAGTCTGTCCCCCTTCTTTAAATGCTGCCATTAATAAAGCAAGCTGTCTAACCATATATTGTTTGTTGTAGGCATTCCATGTCCAACCCTGGGATGATAAGGGTGGTGCTTTAAACTATTGTGACTGAATTTTAATCTAAACTAAGCATTTGGTAAATGTCTACTTTAATTTTTTGTTATGTAACTGATAATGTAAACTACGCATTATATACTTATGTTTTACCCTTCACCAGATTACATCATTATCTATATGTCACCATATGATATACATGTATATTTATATAATATGATGATTCCATTCTGCTTGCCTGCAAATGATGAGATTTTTCGTGTATTTTTTTAATACCAAGAAGTATTAGCAATATTTTAATTATATTTTTGGATGTCATCTAATGTACAAGGATGCCATATCAATTTTTCATGTTGTAATATTTTTACGTCTTGGATTTTACACTCTGCTATTCCTTCAGAGGAATCATTTTTATATCAGCTGATAAAACAGCGTTTTATTGGTAAATGCTGGTGGCATTGTTGAATATATTTTCTATGACTACTAGCTGTAAGCTACATGCTCTGCATGATTTTGTGCACTGAAACTATATTTTAACATTCGAATAACTCATATCATATGTGACTATATAATATTATTTTACCCAATTGCTGTATAGCATTTTATCCAGTTCAAAATATACTGAACTCAATTATTTTCAATTGCTGTACAGTTTATTGGATTATTTTAAAATCCTGTTTTGTAACTATTCGTGAGTAATAACTTAAAGCATTACTGTGCACTATTTAATTAACAGACAGTCCATCATTCAATGCATTAATGAAACTCATAGCAAAACAAGATTTAACTTTCAACTTCCTCAGGTGTTTTGCTGTGATCTGTTTAAACTGTGCATGGATAAATTATTATTGCATTCACGTACAATCGCAACCTAACTCTTCCTTTGTAATGTAGCAACACTGTTACAAAGCAGATAGTGTAAAGCTATCCCCCCCTGTGGTGAGGGGTTTGTGTTCATTGTGGGCTTAAGCATTCTTTAAGGCTTGAAACATCTGCTTTAAAACAGCATTACCTGGCTTCACTTTTGCCAAGTTGGTTTGACATTAGCTTAGAACTACATAATATAATTGAAAGATATGTTTTCCTAAAACATTATTTGGTTACTGATCATGCTTGTAGGGTGTAACATATGAAGCAATCTGTAACGAAATTATTGCAATTTCTTACAAGCAATATGCAAACATGTTGCTTGCTAAAAACATAACAATCTATGCCCTGTAGCACTCATAATGAGCTACATTGCACCACTTGAAAAAAGGAGATGCAACACAGCATAATAATGATAGAGAATAATTGAAACCATGTATACTGCTAAAATAAATGGTAATGCATTTATTTTAGCAATTCCAGCATATGATATTGAAAATATGAGTAAAATATTTCACAACAGAACGTGATGATGAGACTAGGTGAACAGTATGAGGATGGTATATAGATGATGAAAGTATTCTAACATTTCAAAATACTTTAATTCTAAAATATATAACTTAAAAATATAATAATTAGTTGGCTATATACATTATCAAAAGGGAGCACAACACAGTTAGCTAATATGAGTGAAGCATTTTTAGGAGTATTAATAAACCAGGGCAGCTACATTTTACAACTCGCAAATTCAATTCTAGCCATCTACGACCCAAAAGCATACAACAGAAAGACACAGTAAGTATATATAAATGTAAGTGCTCAAAAATATGAAAGATGCATGCTATATAAATTAACACAGACTATAAAGAGAGGTGTGAAAAATGCTATAACCATGCTGGTGAAGACAACATTATACAAAGTAAATACGTCACTCGAAGGCACCTAAGCTTATGACTGGCAAGACAATGAGAGGGATATAATATCCAAGATTACTAATAACTTATTGCATCATTATAATAAAACTTGAAACTTAAATTAATGTTCTTCTAGCAAATTTTTACACAAAGAACTCATTGCTCTTCAAATTACTGGGGCAATAATGAAAACAGAGCATACACATTGGCGCATGTCCATGTACAGCCATATTTATGTAAATGAAGGTGATTTCAGTCAAAGCCAGATTCTATTAACTTGAATACTGGACACAGGCTAGGCAGATTAGTAGGTGTTAAGATAAGATAGCCTAAGTAGCTTCGTTGATAGAAGTCAACTGAACAGGGGTGTCTTCCTGATTACTGTGAGTAGAGCCTTGTTCATCATCTTCCTTGCACCATTTCGATACGGATGAAGCAACTACTATCGCAACAGCAATCAACAG